>JAAIIK010018099.1:31724-46288 GCA_014706435.1 Silurus glanis | reverse complement strand
ATATATATATATATATATATATATATATATATATATATATATATATACATACATACATACATACGTTATATACACATAAATGAATGTGAAATGTTGGGCAGAATGTACAGTAATGATATAAAGATACATATAGATAAAATAGTGCAGATGAGGAATAAAAAATATATACTATGTAGTATGTACATGTATAGTACAGAGGTTATATACAGTGTTTTGTTTTGTAGAGATTAGCGGTGTAGTGCAGTTCAGTAGGGTGATGGTGGATGGAAAAACGCTGTCCCTGAACCTGCTGGTTCTGGTGCGTAAGTTCCTGTATCTCCTTCCTGATGGAAGGAGGTTAAACAGTTTGTGACTGGGATGTGAAGAGTCCTTGATAATGTTGTGAGCTCTGCGCAGACATCTGCTGTGGTGAAGGTGTTCAATGGCAGGTAGTTGGGTGCCAGTGATGCGTTGGGCGGTTTTGACCACCCTTTGCAGGGCTTTACATTCACACACAGTGGAGCCTCCGTACCATACAGTGATGGAGTTGGTCAGGATACTCTCAATGATGCAGCGGTAGAAACTTAAAATCCCCGGGGACAGATGAGATTTCTTGAGACTTCTCAAGAAGTACATGCGTTCTGCTTTTTTAACCAGAGCTGAAGTGTTCTGCTGCCAGGACAGATCCTCAGAGATGTGAACTCCCAGGAACTTAAAGCTGGAGACTTGCTCTACCTCAGTTCCATTGATGTTGACTGGTAGATGTCTCCAGCTGTTGGATTTCCGAAAGTCCACAATGAGCTCTTTGGTCTTTGTGGCATTGAGGGTCAGGTTGTTGGTGGCACACCATGCTGCCAGATTACGGATCTCTCCCCTGTAGGCCGATTCGTCGTTGTTGTCGATCTGGCCGACCACGGTGGTGTCATCTGCATACTTGATGAAGATGTTGGAGTTATACAGAGGAGCACAATCGTGGGTGAACAGGGAGTAGAGTAGTGGGCTCAGAACACAGCCCTGCCAGTGGGCCAGTGTTTAGAATGAGGGTTGAGGATACCTGGTTGCCCAACCTGACAGATTGAGGTTTGTTGGTGAGAAAGTCCAGAATCCATCTGCAAGTGGAGGTGCAGATACCCAGTTCACTGAGCTTAGTGATCAGTACAGTGGGGAGGACTGTATTGAATGCAGAGCTAAAGTCAATGAACAGCATTCTGATGTAGGTGTTGCTTTTATCCAGGTGGGTGAGGGCTGAATGAAGAGCTGTGGAAACTGCATCCTCTGTTGACCTGTTCGGGCGATAGGCAAACTGGTGTGGGTCCAGTGTAGGTGGTAGGCCCGCAGTGAGGTGATTCAGTACCAGTTTCTTAAAGCACTTCATAGCAATGGGGGTGAGTGCAACTGGGCGAAAGTCGTTCAGGCATTCGGCAGCTGAGTGCTTAGGCACAGTTATGATGGTTGTGGTCTTCAGGCATGTAGGAACTGTGGCTCGGGCCAGTGATAGGTTGAAAATGTCCGTAAAAACCTGTGCCAGTTGTCCAGCGCATGCTCTGAAAACACGTCCTGGTATGCCATCTGGGCCAGCATTCATCCTTGCATGCATCCATTCTGCTAAACACTGATTTAACGTCCGTTGTTGAGAGTCGGCTGTAAGCAGTAGAAGAGTCCGTGGTTGGTATAAAATGTTCTGTGCTTTGGTCAAAATTAGCAAAAAAGTGATTGAGCTCGTCCGGTTGGAAGGCACTGCTGGTTGGTTGAGCTGTGCGTTTGTAGTCTGTGATGGACTGGATGCCTTTCCACATGCTTCTGGGGTCAGAGTTGTGAAAGTGCTCTTCTATGTGGAGTTTGAAATTGAGTTTTGCTTTCCTGATGCCTCTTTTCAGGTTGGCCCTGGCTCTGTTGTAGTCCTCTACTTTGCCAGTATGAAAGGCAGCATCTCTTGCTTTCAACAGGAGACGGACTTCAGAGTTCATCCACGGCTTCTGATTAGGAAAGCATTTCACATGTTTGACGGTAGTGACATTGTCAATGCATGTGTTAATATGGTCCAAAACAGATGATGTGTAAATGTCCATGTCTGTGTGAGAGTCCAGTGTGGCCTGTGAGGCAAACATGTTCCAGTCAGTTTCTTGAAATTGTTGCTGTAGAGAAGGAATGGCCCCCTCTGGCCATGCCTTTACTGTCCTCATAGCTGTTTTCACACGTTTGATCAGTGGTGTGTATTTGGGTAGCATGAACAAAGAGAGGTGATCAGACTGACCCAAGTGGGGGAGGGGAATGGCTGTGTATGCCCCAGGTATGTTTGTGTATACCTGGTCCAGTGTTTTGTCCCCTCTAGTAGAGCAGGAGACATTGTGGTGAAATTTTGGAAAAACAGGTCTCAGGAGGGAGTGGTTGAAATCTCCAGCAACAACAATAGCTCCTTCAGGATGTACAGACTGCTGTTTGCTGATAGCTGCATGCAGTTCCTCCATAGCTAGCTTAGCATTACATTCCGGCGGAATGTACACCGCAGTCACAACAATGGCTGAGAATTCTCTCGGTAAATAAAAGGGTCTGCACTTAATCATCAAATACTCTAAATGAACAGAGCAATGACTTTCAGTAACAGTAGCACCATGATTTGTTGACATAAATGCACAGACCAGAGTCCTCTGCCGTCCTGTCCGCCCAAAAAACACTGCGACCCCCGAGCTCAGTGGCGCTGCTGGGAATGTTGTCGTTGAGCCATGTTTCCGTAAAAATCATGATGTCCTCTGGACATAGGGGCCATCTGATTCACACCTGTTTTTTCACAAAATTGATGACCTCAGTGATTGAATGCCACACTGCTATTTTTTTGAACACACCCCTTTCAACTAATTGCCCAATTGCACAGCCTTACGAGCGTGCATATCATGAATGATGGGTCTTGTTTGTTTTCTGAGAATCTACTGCACCAACTGGTAACTTGTTTGTCACGTAGCAATAAAAAATATACTAAAAACCTGGATTAATCTGGTTAGTCACATTGCACTGCTATTATTTTGAACATAACTGTGTGTATATATATATATATATATATATATATATATATATATATATATATATATATATATATATAAAATAAATTAGATAAATATTTACATATATGACATTAGCATGAGTCAAGTCAAGAAGCTTTTATTGTCATTTCAACCATATATAGCTGATGCAGTACACAGTGAAATGAAACAACGTTCCTCCAGAACCCAGGTGCTACATAAAACAATATAAAACAACAATCACCAAAACAGAAAAACACAGGGCCAAGGACTAGTAGAAAAATCCTTGTCACATAAAGTGCATGTGTGCAGCCTGGTGCAAACAGTGCAAAAGACAAAATAGCTCCACCAGTAAACCTAAAAACTTTCTTTCAGCTTCTCCCATTAGGGGTCGCCACAGCAGATCATCCGCATGTTTGATTTGGCACATGCTTTTACACTGGATGCCCTTCCTAATGCAACCCTCCCCATTTATCCGGGCTTGGGACCGGCACTAAGGCTTGTGCAACCCTAATGGCTGGGGTTGGTTCCCTGACCGGGGATCGAACCCGGGCCGCAGTGGTGAAAGTGCCGCATCCTAACCACTAGACCACCAGGGAACCTCTCTGCCAGTAAACCTGTCGTAACCAAATAAAGTGAACAGTAGCAGAAGAATGTAAACAGAATATTGTGCAAATGAGCAAATAGCAGCAGTCAAGATAAAGTGAACAGTAGCAAAAAATGTAGACAGAATATTGTGCAAAAGAACAAATAGCAGCAATCCCAGAAGATGTTCAAAAACGGCATGTAAACATTTTGCGGTAATGATTAGTGTGAGTGGTACTGAATCATGGTTGTGCGAAGTGTATGATGTGTGTTGAGTCCGGTTTGTACAGATCAGACACACGAAGTGCGTACGAGTGTGTGTTGAGTACACTTTGTACAGATCAGTCACACAGTTGTGTGTGTGTGTGTGTGTGTGTGTGTGTGTGTGAGAGTTCAGTTGTTTGTTGAGTAGCCTAATGGCTTGAGGAAAGAAACTGTTGCACAGTCTGAATGTGGCGGCCCGAATGCTTCGGAACAGCTTCTGTGATGGTAGGAGAGTGAAAAGTGTGTGTGATGGGTGTGTGTGGTCGTCCACAATGCGGTTTGCTTTGCGGATGCAGCGTGTGGTGTAAATGTTCATGATAGAGGGAAGAAAGACTCAGATGATCTTTTTAGCTGTCCTCACTATCCTCTGTAGGGTCTTGCGAACCGAGACGGTGCAGTTCCCAAACCAGGCAGTGATGCAGCTGCTCAGGATGCATCGATGATCAGTGGAGAATGGTCACTCTGTGTTCTCCTGAAGTCAACAACCATCTGTTTAGTTTTGTCGATGTTCAGAGACAGGTTGTTGGCTCCACACCAGGGTGTCGTCACCGTGGCACCTCCTCTCTGTATGCTGACTCTTTGTTCTTGCTGATGAGACCCACCACAGTCGTGTAATCGGCGAACTTGATGATATGATTCGAGCTGTGTATTTCTACACAGTCATGAGTCAGCAGAGTGAACAGCAGTGGACTGAGCACACAGCCCTGAGGGGCTCCAGTGCTCAGTGTGGTGGTGGTGGAGATGCTGTTTCCGATCCAGACTGACTGAGGTCTCCCAGTCAGGAAGTCCAGGATCCAATTACAGAGGGAGGTGTTCGGGCCCAGTAGGCTCAGCTTCTCAATCAGGTGCTGAGGGACGATCGTGTTAAATGCTGAGCTGAAGTCTCTGAACAGCATCCTTACATAAGAGTTCTTGTTGTCTAGGTGGTTGAGGGCCAGATGAAGGGTTGTGGAGATAGCATCGTCCGTGGAGCTGTTTGGACGATACGCGAACTGCATGGAGTCCAGTACAGGTGGAAGCTGGGTCTTGATGTGCCTCATGACAAGCCTCTCGAAGCACTTCATCACAATGGGTGTGAGTGCAACGGGACGATAGTCATTGAGGCAGAATACAGTAGACTTCTTCAGGACGGGAATGATGGTCGTCGTCTTGAGGCTCGTAGTAACAGTGGCGCTGCTCAGGGAGATGTTGATGATGTCGGTGAAGACATCCGCTAGCTGTTGTGAACATTCCCTGAGCACTCTGCCAGGAATGTTGTCTGGTCCAGCAGAATCAAAACAGTCCTGGAGAGCAGACATGGATCCTCTGGGCAGGTTCTCAGATGCTTTCGAGCTGGTCTTGAACACCTGCTGAGTGGTCTGTATGCTGGGATCAGCATAACTTCGCCCGGTATGCGCCCCGGATGTTTGTCTAAACAACATCAAAGGTGTTTTCTCATCTGGTTGCAAAGTCCACATTTTGTTGAAATTTGAGAAGCACAGTCCTGAGATTTGCATGATTAAAATCTCCAGCGACAATAAACAATCGGTCAGGGTGTGTGTTTTGAAGTTCGCTAATGGTCCCATAGAGTACACTGAGCATTTCCTTAGCATTAGCGCTAGGTAGTATGTACACTCCGAGCACAATAGCGGTGGTGAATTCCCGGGGTAAATAAAAAAGTCTACATTTTACAACAATAAATACCAACAGCGATGAGCAGTAGGTAGAAACAAGTACAGAGTTCTTACACCATTCTGTATTGATGTAAACACACAGACCGCCGCTGCGAGTCTTACCTCACAGAGCTGCATTTCTGTCGGCACGAAATGCAACTAGCCCTTCCAGCTGAATGGCGGCGTCCGGAACTCTGTTGCTCAGCCCCGTCTCAGTAAACACAAAAATGCAACAGTGTCTGTACTCACGCAGAGTGGCTAGTTGGAGTCTGATGCAATCCAATTTATTGTCCAGGAAGCAGGCATTTGCCAGCAGTAGAGATGGTAGAGCCGGGCGGCTAGGGTTAGCTTTTAGCCTAGCACTAGCCCCCGCTCGCTTTCTGCGCTTCCACTTCCTCGCGCAGCGCTTTCAATTCCGTCCATCCGCTGCAGGCGATGCCGAGGTCTGGAGGCCTGGTTCTCGAAGCACGCCGAGGTCACGCAGCTTCTGCCACAGGTCATCATTTATTGTGTTGTTTGGGTTGTTTCTGAGTTCTTTGAGGATTTTGCGGTGGTACACAGGGACACTGGTTGCTCCGATGTCCATGTGTTGCATAAGGCGGGCTACAAAGTGAAAGTAGCACCATTTTTGGGTCCGGAGCAGCCGCTGCGAGCTACTGCCGTGACGCCATCTTGGACCTAAAAAAATATTAGGTATTTGAATTAAAAAATATGGAAGATGACGGTGTACAAGTAGAATATATATCTTACAGTAGGTGTACAAAGATATGGAAAGATACAGTATGTAGTGTCCAAGTGAGGTGCAATATACTGAGTGCAATGGTATTAAGAATTGTGCAGTCCCAGTGGAGACTGTATTACAGTTTGTTGAGGATTCTGATAGCCTGGAGTAAAAACTATTATTTAGCTTGGTGCTGGAATGAATTATCCTTTACCACCTGCCTGATGGCAGTTGAACAGGCTATGTGTTTGGCAGTTGAACAGGCTATGTGTTTTCTTCAGACATTGTGTGCTGTAGATGACCTGTAAGGTTGGGAGTTTATTCGAAATAATGAGTTTCGCTGCTCTAATGACTCTCTAGTTTTTCTGCATCCTGTGACATCAAATTTTTAATTTTAGCAATATTCATGTTCTATCATGTTGTGGATGGAAAGAGAAATGGTGTAGGGGGATTTGTAGTGGTTGGCCAGGCAGAGGAACCGAGCTGGGAAGGATGTGCTGCAAGTTAGAGCAATAAAGGATTGAGATGGAAATGTGTTGACTAGTGAGGAGAGTGTGTTAAGAAGATGGAGGGAATATTTCGAGCATTAATAGTCGAGGCATGGAGTTTCTGGAGGAGCTTCGACAGATTGGAGTTGCTGTTTATCGCAGTAGATACTATCTTCGAACCAGAAAGACACAGCTTATATTTGACTAAAAATTTTTGTCTTTATGCTCAACTAAAGTAAAATAATGAGCATATTTCCACTTTGAGAAACTCGCCTTGCTCTCGCCTCGACTCACCATTACTGCCGCACAGACCTGAATAAACGGAGACACGCCCACAGTGCATCTTCTTCCTGTTTACAGTGGTTCATCCACCAATCCTACAATGCGTCGCTGCTGTAAACAGGTTAGACTGTAGTCTACACTTCAGCCCAAATTCAGTCATTTAAAAAAGTAACATACACCATACGGTAACGTTAACGGAGTTACTTTATTTAAAAAGTAACGCGTTACAGTATTATTTACTGTCAAAAGTATCTGTGTTACAGAAACGCTTTCCTGGTAACGCATTACTGCCCAACACTGGTCATATGACCGATTGATAGTAAAATGGTGGTGAAAAAGAAAGCAGAAACTTAAATACCGGCGTGTTAGGGTTAGTACGGAAGTTCACGTTGACACAAGAAAATGTGTTTTGGAAAAAACATTTTCGCCAATCACAGACATTCGCATTCGGACGGGATTAGATTTCTCAGAGGAGCGCCGAGTTTGCTGAAAACAGTAGGTAATTCGCTCTGGAATTTTTACAGAGGTCGTGTGAGAGAAAGACAGACATGGCAGATTCGGACGGGATTAAAGAAAAGAATGCAGGCAGGGTGGAGTGGGTGAAGAAGAGTGAGAGCAGGTGTGATTTGTGATAGAAGGAGGTGGAGCAGAGCTGAAGATGTTGAGAGGTTCATTGGAAGTGTTGAGGATGGACAGGATTATAAATGAGTTTATTAGAGGGACACACATGTAGGACGTTTTGGAGACAAGGTGAGGGAGGTGAGATTGAGATGGTTTGGACATGTGCAGAGGAGGGACATGGGGTATATCAGTAGGAGAATGCTGAGGATGGAGACACCAGGAAGGAGGAAAAGAGGAAGACCAAGGAGGAGGTTTATGGATGTGGTGAGGGAAGACATGCAGGTAGTTGGTTTGAAAGAGGCAGATGTGAGGACAGGGGGGTATGGAGACGGATGATCCACTGTGGAGACCCCTAATGGGAGAAGATGAAAGAAGAAGTGTAGCCATGATGCTGGGATCCTTGTTGTGGTAGAACAGTGTGTGAGGGTTTGAATGCTCCATCTGAGCCCTGTGTGTGGTCATGAATATACAAGAAGATGCAATTCAGGGCTGATAAACGTGTCTTTTTTTATCTAATTCATATTAAATTCTAATTTATCATGTGTTGTTGGTTTTAAATAACAGTAGAGATCCTTGAGTTGTCAATCAGTATCCAGCCTTCTCACTTCACTGCTTTAATACAAGCGTCACTTTGTGTTTTAATTTTCGGAAATGTAAACACTCATTTCCGACAGCAAGTCGGTCTGAGAGATCATGAACAACATGGTCCTAGTATTAAATTTGACATTTTTTTCATCGCAGCAATAAATAAATTGTTGCAACATCCTTGTATAAGCCGTCTTCTGCCAGTGTTTTCTGTGTGCGCGTTAGTGAACTGGAAACACCAAGACGTGACTTTCTCACATAAATGAATGGCTGTTGAAATGGTCTATAGGTATGAACAACAGTGATATTAAATGCAGGTTAGCAAGAACTTTATGCATCAATGTGTATAAAAGTAACATGTTCATGTGCAGGTATTTTACACTTCTTTACATTTATTACTGTAATTATAATAAAATAAAGCAGATTTTGTATAATACACTGTGCTTCATGTCAGATTAGTAATAGTTTAACAGTCCATCTTATTATAAAAGACAGCTTATTTTCAATGATCAGGCATGTACTGAAATTAAATGTGAATTTTTACCATATTCCTGATTTCTTCCTCTGTAAGTTGGTGAAAAGTCGTGCTGCACAGGAAGGTTATGATTTACTGAATAGAGTTCTGGGTAAGAACCCTTTACTGCAGAAAGAACTCACTGTGAATGAGAATATACACGGAGACTCTCAGGTGAAGCAGATCTCTGCTCTACTGGAGGATTCACACTGCAGACCCGAGACACTCACGTAAGTGTTTTTTACTTTTATTAATGAAAAATATTCAATTTAAGATGAAATCCATTTTTGTAGTGAGTCCAGGACAAAAGGTCAGCACAAGTTATTACTAATTACATTCCAGCACAGGACACAACAAATAACACTTACATTAGAATCAGAATCAGGTTTATTGGCCAAGTGTGTTGACACACACAAGGAATTTGGTTCCAGCTGTTAGTGACTTTCAAAAGTACAGACATAAATACATACTATACATTCAGCTTGGACTATACAAGACAAAACAGACAAAACAGAATATACGAAAGAAAACAGACAATGTGAGACAATATAGAGAGTATGAGTATTAAATAGCGATACAGATTATATGACAGATCAGTGATGTATATAAAGTGTGAGTGCATGGTAGTGCAAATGACAGTTTTGTGCATCAGGTACGATAGGGTTACTTTAGAACTTTATACAATATACAGCAGCAATAGTGTGTGTAACATATACTGATAATGTGATGACATTGTACTTAGATAGATATGAGCAGGGAATATAATTATGGTGAGTTGTTAATGAGGCTGATTGCTTGGGGAAAGAAACTGTTCGTGTGTCTGGCAGTTTTGGTGAACAAGGTTCTGTAGCACCTGCCAGAAGGGAGGAGCTGAAAGAGGTTGTGTCCAGGGTGCGAAGGCTCAGTAGTGATTTTTCCTGCCCGGTTTCTGGTTCTTGTATGGTACAAGTCATGGAGAGTGGGCAGAGGAGCACCAATGATTTCTGCAGTTTTAACTGTGTTGCAGTCTGCTTATGTCCTGTTTTGTTGCTGCTCCAAACCAGATGGTGATTGATGAGCAAAGGACAGATTCAATGCCTGCAGTTTAGCACTGCATCAACAGCTCCTGTGGCAGACTGTACTTCCTTAATTGGCATAAAAAGTACATCCTCTGCTTTTTGAGAATGAAGTTTATGTTGGACTCCCATTTCAGGTTTGGGAAATAGTAGTGCACAGAAACCTGAAGGTCAACAGAGATGAGACAGGGCTGTTGGACATTGTTAGGGGAAGTAGTGTTGAGGGGTGTTTCGTGACATCAACTATCATCTTCACAGTTTTGAGTGTGTTAAGCTCTAGGCTGTTCTGACTGTACTACAGCACCAGCCGCTTCACCTCCTGCTGATATGCAGACTCATCGCCATTTTGGATGATTTCAATGAGCGTAGTATCCTCTGCAAAATTCAGTTTAACAGTTGAGTCACTTGACCTGCAGTTATTAGTGTAGAGGGAGAATAGTAGTGGGTAGAGGTCACATCTCTGAGGAGCACCAGTGCTGATTGTCCGAATACTGGAGGTAATACCTCTCATTCTCACCTGAAGCTGGTGATCCACTGACAGATGGCAGAGGGTATAGTGAGTTTGGAGTGAAGAAATTCTGGAATTATTGTATTGAAATCCCATTGTTAATAATAATATCCCATTGTTCTTAGGTGTTAATTACTGTATACATCATTCTAAAACTCTCAGCCTCAAGCAGCGATTTTAGATCACTGTTTTTCAATAGAAAATGTATAACAAATGTTTTTGCTGAATGTTTGTAAGCAGTACAACAACAGGGTGCGGACCACGATCCAGAAGCGGAAGTAACTCTATCATGTTTTATTTAGAACACACACAAGTCATGTAGAGTTACGAACCGAAAGTATAATCCGAGGAAGAAAAGTAATCCTTGGAACAGAAAGTAATCCACAGAACCAGTGGGGAATGCTGGCAGCCTCGAGCAAGGTCAGTGTCCATAGCCATAGAGTAGGTCCGACACGAGTGAGATGGAAACGGAAGCTTTTATAGCTGAATCTGTAACGAGAGACACCTGTCTCTCATTAATGCCGGGAGCAGCAGAGCGAGGCAGTGTGACAGCTACCGAGGTGGACGTGGCAGGTGGATCCCTGACATTACCCCCCCCTCCTGGGGCTGCACCTGACGCCCCAAAACCACCCACACCAGGCGGGCCAGGGCACTCCGAGGAAGGACCCGCCAACCATCCAGGGTCGAAGGAGGAGGCCTGGAATGCACCGCCAAGAAACCGGGGAAGGTCGGGAAGGACCCAAGGCGGAGACCTGGAACGGAGCGAAGCCCACTATGGAGACCTGGAACGAAGAGATGTCCACCACGGAGGTCCGGAACGGAGCAACGCCCTCCATGAACATCTGGAACTGAGTAATGTCCCCTGCGGAGGCCTGGAGTGGAGTGACGTCCACCATGGAGGTCCAGAACCGAGCAATGCCCTTGGCGAAGACCGGAGGCTGAGCAACATCCTCTGCAGAGATCAGAGGCAGAGCAACACCCACAGCGGGGTTCGGAGACCAAGCGACGTCCACGGCAGAGTTCAGAGGCCATGTGACGCCTACGGCGAGGTTCAGAGGCCTTCAATGGTCACGGCGGAGTTCAAAGGCTGAGCGACGGCCACGGCGGGGTTTAGAGGCCGAGCAACACCCACGGCGGGGTCCAGAGGCCGAGTTACACCTTCTGCGGGAGTTTGGAGCAGAACGACGCCCTTGGCGGGGATTGGGAGCTGAGCGACACCCTCTGTGGAGTACAGGTGCGGAGCAATGTCCTCTGCGGGTGTTTGGAGCATATCCTGGGGTATGACGGCACCCACGGCCGAATCCAGGAACACAGTGACACCTTCGGCAGGGCTTTGAGACGTAACGACGCCCTCAGAGGAACTTGAAAGGGTTTCGGCACCTTGAAAGGAGCTCGGGAGTGCTTTGTCGTCTTTAGAGGAACCTCGCGGAGAGACATCACCTGGAGAGGAACTCTGAGGCGTGATGTCGCCTGGAGAGGGACTTGGAGGCGTGACATAACCTTTAGAGAGGTCTTGGTCTATGTCGTAGGGCGGCGCGGTGCGCTTGTAGGAACTCTGGGACGGCGCTGCGCTCGTAGGAACGAGACATCTGTCTCTCGTTAATGCCGGGAGCGGCAGAGCGAGGCAGCGTGACAGCTACCGAGCGGTGCGTGGCAGGTAAATCCCTGACACAAACACATCCACTGCTGCAAATCCCGGTTTATTAGGAAAGAAGAGTCTCCACTGAACAACATGCCGTAATGCATTTCTGTTCCAACCAAACAATAGTGTTGTAATTTAGATGGTTATTCTTTTGTTTACATCACAGAACTTCGGTAATTGTTTTGTCTGTATAAATTTCAGAATAACTTTCCCATAAAAAACATCTTGCTGGTAAAAACACAAATATGGCTGGTATAATATATTGTTACAAAACACATGAGACCACACACAAAAAATAAATAAATAAAATAAAAAACACAGTAAAAGAGGCGGAATCTCGGGCTTCATTTTCCACTATAGGCAGGTGCCGTGGTGTTTTTATTATGTACCACTTATTTCAAACCTTTTATTTCTAGCCAGTAGCATTATGGAAACAAAATGCTAGATGGAAAATGCAGCCAATAAGTGCAGGATTCTAACAATATATGGGAGGATTTTATTCCCCACGTGGGTGAGTCTTAGTTTTATTGGCAAGATGCATGCTGCTCTCGGTTCTGCTCAAACAGCTGTTTTCAGCTCGTGCTAACTGGACTTTACACAATAAAAAGAAAACAAAGAAAAAAATGGACAGTCAAAACAGTTTTATCAGAGGTTTGCACAAAGCAGCAATAAGGAAAATATTCTTGGGGGCGGAGTAACAACAGAGACTTGGAGATCTGCATAGAGATGCGATTTTACATCTGTAAGTTATAATATATTTCCCTTTACAGATTTATACAATGTTATACGTTTTATAGCCTGTTTGTTTTCATGAGAGAAATGCTTGAAAAGTAAGTGTGTGTGTGTGTGTGTGTGTGTGTGTGTGTAAGTGTGTTGTTGAGATTGGACATTGATATAAATGGTCATGACTGTAAAACAAGAGCTTGTCTGGCTACCTGGTCATCAACATGAATACCAACTCAATATCAATATCCAAATGTAGCCGGTCTACTGCCAACCGCTGCTACTCTCGACTGCGTTGTGTTCAAGAAACTCTCATTTAGTTCACCAGAGAAGGTTCATTAGCAGTTTCACCCACCAATCAACACTCCTCGTCTCTCTGTGGATTAATGTCAATAAGAAGATATCACTCATAGGCACCATGTGACAATGCATTCCTGTAAAGTACAACAACTGTTAGCTGGCTAACAACTCAGAAGCACATTAACACTGAATACATACAGCCCACATGATAAATTCTCACATTCTAAATCCACTTTCTCGCACACGCTTCATTTAAGTGCCAGAAACTCGAGCTTGTGAACTGGGTAGTTCCTCTGCTATTTGCTCAGGGTCTTACTTGCAAACGCGATTGGGCGAGCTCTTACTTCGCCTGCAGGTACTTGGGATAATAAACCATCCATTGAAGCGTCAACTGCCAGTATTAGGGGTCGAGAAAAGTCAGGGTGGGCTAAAACCGCACTTTGTAATAGGCTCTCCTTAAAGCTACTTAATGCGTAATCACATTCCGCAGTCCAATCTGTGGGCTTAAGCTTCCTGTACGTTCCTGCTTTAACATCTCCCTTGGTTCCTCTCTTCCTTCTTTGCCCAGCTGTGGGAGCAAAAAGTGGCTTTTCCAAGGCAGAACATCCAGGAATGAAATGCTGGTAATAGAAGATCATACCAAGGACTGATTTAATCCTCTGCATTGATGGGGTGCATCTGTCGCCTTCCATCAGATCGAACTTGGACAACGTCGAGATGACTTCGACTTTATCAGGATTTACAGAAACGCCATTCCTGTCTATGATGTGACCCAGGAACTTTACAGAGGATCTCATCAGGTGGCATTTCTTAGGGCTTAATTTAAGATTATACTGCCTCAGATGACTAAAAACGACCTCCAGCCTCTCTAATGCTTCCGGCTCACTTGGTGCAAACACCAACAAGTCGTCAAGATAGCACAACAAACTGCTGAAGTTCAAGTCTCGGAAGATGCTGACCATCATTCTCATAAAGGAGGCGGTGCTATTACATAGACCTTGTGGCATCCTATTATATTCGTGTAGGCCTACTGGAGTTGTGAACGCTGTATATTTTTTGTCCTCTTCAGCCATGGGGATGTTATAAAATCCTGACGTCAGGTCCATGGTGCTGAAGAGTGTGTTCCCGCCTAGAGCAGCTAAGCAGTCAGACTGGTGAGGAAGTGGGTGTGCATCCTTTATCGTTCTTGCATTTAACCATCTGAAGTCTGTGCATACTCTAAGACTGCCATCCTTCTTCCACACTAGGACTAATGGGGAAGCATACTCACAGACTTCCTAATTATCCCATGTTCTTCCATCTTGGACAAAACTTGACGTAGCTTTTGGTAATGTGCAGGTGACACTCGTCGATAAGGAAGTCTGAAAGGACGCTCATCCATCAGCCGAATGCGGTGAACGAACGCTTTTACTTCTCCACAGTCCAATGTGTGCTTGGAAAACACATCATGGTATCTCTACAGTACCTGCACTAACTGCTGATGGAGCAAGACTGGATGTTAACCCTCTGGAGTCTGAGGGTGTTTTTGGCCCCTTGAGAGATTTTGACATGCTCTTACATTTGTTTCTTTTTAGTTGCTTTTAAAATATATTATTGACAAAAGACTTATTACACTGTATTCAGCACAA
>JAAIIK010018099.1:0-17478 GCA_014706435.1 Silurus glanis | reverse complement strand
AGAGCATGAGCGCGGTGCGTCCGGGAATCCCCGGGAAGGACAGCCCCGAAGGGGGCGTGGCAGGGGGATCCCTGACATCTTCACTGTTCAGAACCATCTCAAGTGCTTCTTCACTCGTGTAGACTGGCATCATCCAAACACACAGAAAAAGTAGTAAATTCTCTGATGAATCTTGACGTTTTATTTCATTTTTCGGGGTCGTGTAGGTTTCTTTTTATTTTAAAGATATTTCAAGTGTTCTATACATATATGTATTATGTCTGTGAGGCAATTATTCACTGAGATTTAGGCTGCTTTATATGCATCTCACAAAAGTGAGTACACCCCTCACATTTCAGCAACTATTGTAGTATATCTTCTCAAAGGACAATACTATAGAAATGAAATGTGTACATATTTTAAAATCAAATCAAATTTAATTTGTCACATACACATACATACACATACATACAGGGTACGACATGCAGTGAAATGCTTTTTAACGACAGTCCGGCATGAGGGAATAGGATGGGGAGAAAAATAACCAAGAAAAAGATGGCAGATAAATAAAGAGTATAAACTATATAAAATATCTAAAGATATATATGAGAAAAAAGTGTATATACAAGGTATGCTTATGACAGTAAACAGTAAAACAGTAAAGATTTAAGGTGGTTGATGTGATTGTGCTTAAAGTAACCGTGTGTGGTGTGGTATAGTGCACTGTGCTGTGCAAGTCCAGAGTTAAAGTGACTGTCCAGGGATTAAAATGATTGAAGTGTCGTAGTGTGAAAAGAAATATATGTGCAGAAAAAGTGTGATGGAGAGAGTGGACCAGTTTTAGATCCTGGGTGTTTCCTGGTTCAAACTCCGAATGGCCTGCGGAAAGAAGCAAGTTAGGGAGCTCGGTGTGGATGGTACGTTCAGCTAAATGCACCACTCTCTGGAGGGCTCGCCTGTCCTGCATGTTATCACTTCCCGAACCAGGAAGTGATACTTCCTGTCAGAACGCTCTCAATGTTGCAGGTGTAAAAAGTCTTTAGCACCTGAGAGGGTAGTTTAAAGTCCCTTAAGCATCTCAGATGGTACAGACGCTGCTGGGCTTCTTCACCAGAGTGTTGGTGTGACAGGACCAAGACAGGTCCTGTGTGATGTGAACACCTAAGGACAAGAAACTGTCCACTCTCCTCACTGGGGTCCCGTTGATGTTTAGGGGTTGGTATGACCGCTCCAGCTTCGTGCTGAAGTCCACTATAAACTCCTTAGTCTTGCTGACATTCAGGAGAAGGTGGTTCTCCTGGCACCACCTCTCCAGGTTTCTAACCTCCTATAGGTAGTCCATCTCGTCATTGTTGGAGATCAGGCCCACCACAACAGTTTCGTCATTTACATTTACATTTGCGGCATTTAGCAGACGGCCTTATCCAATGTGACGTACAAAAGTGCTTTGAGTCTCTAGCAATAAATAAATTTACACTGGTATGCAAGATTACTTAATATAAATAAAACCCTTGAAGGCAGCAAACTTGATGATGGTGGTGGAGTTGGAAGTGGCCACACAGTTGTATGTGTACCGTGAGTACAGCAGGGGGCTCAGAACACAACCCTGGGGAGCTCTAGTGCTGAGGGTGAGGGTGGATGAGGAGAGTTTTCCCACCCGTACGGCTTATGGTCTGTCTGTCAGGAAGTTAGAGATCCATTGACACAGCGGCAGGCTGAGTCCCAGGACCTTCAACTTAGAGTTGAGCGTGGAGGGAATTATGGTGTTAAACACGTAAATGTAGTCCACAAACAGCATCTTTGTATAATTCCCTTTTCTGTAGTCCAGGTGGCTCATCATAGTGTGGCGGGTCGAAGTGTTGTAGGCAGCGGAGCGGGATCTAAGAGCGTCGCGGATGGTTTTATCCACCCACAGCTTCTGGTTGGGAAACATTCTGATGGTGGTTTTCTGCACCGTATCATCCGCTAGTTTCCCGATGAATCCCACAACCGCTTCCGTAAACATGTTGACGTTATCAGAGATGCGCCTGAACATGTCCCAGTCTGCATCATCCAGAGTGTCCTGCAGAGCAGCCACTGATTGGGCAGAGCGGCCACCGATTGGGTAGTGTAGTTACCGAAGTAGTCTATGTGCAGGTTTGTATATCAGTACAGATTTACTGAAAATAGCTCAACATACAGCCATTATTGTCTAAATAACTGGCAACAAAAGTGAATAAACCCTCAGTGATAACAGCTGTATCTCATTTAAACATGCAAAGCCACATGTTCTATTCATCGTGTTCATTTTTTTGTCTGCTTGACAAGACCATACACATTTGTTTATCTTGTATTAGAGCAGTTATAATTGGTAATAATTGGTGCTTTGAGTCCAATTCTCTCATACTGACCACTGAATGTTCAACATGCACCTCATGGTAAAGACTCACTGAGGATTTGAGAATTAGAATTGTTGCTCCCCACAAAGATGCCGAGGGGATAAAAAGATCAATATTACCCTGAAACTGAGTTACAGTAAAGTTGTCAGGGTCATGCAGAGGTTTTCCAGGACAGGTTCCACTCGAGAACAGACCTTGCAAGGGTCCATCAAAGAAGTCGAGTCTTCATGCTGTTCGTCAGGCGCAGAAGCTGCTTCAGAAAACAGACACATGAGTGCTGCAGGATCACTTTAGAGGTTGCAGAAGCAGAAGGTCTGCTTGTCAGTGCTCAGTCTGTATGCCACACGCTGCAAGTCGGTTTACAGGCTGTCGTCCCGGAAGGAGCCTCTTCTGAAGCTGCTCACAAGAAAGCAAACAAACAGTTTGCTGAAGATGGCCGGTCCAAGAGCATAAATTACTGGAACCATGCCATGTGGTCTGATGAGATGAAGATAAACTTGTTTGGCTCAGGTGGTGTCCAGCATGTGTGGTGATGCCCTGGTGAGGAGAACCAAGAAAATTGTGTTTTGCCTACAGTCAGGCATGGTGGTGGTAGCATCATGGTCTGGGGCTGCATGAGTGCTGCTGTTACGGGGGAGCTGCGGTTCATTGTGGGAAAACATGGATTACAACATGTGACATTCTGAAGCAGAACATGCACTCTCCCTTCAAAAACTTGGCTGAAAGGCAGTTTTCTATTTTGTCAATAACCTAAACGATTATAATAAGATCAAATAAGATAGACTAATTTAAGTTCATTTTGAGCTTATAAGTCACAAAATGCCACAAAAACCTTAGAGAGGTTTGGTACAAATCGAGCAGTGCTGGAGGATCTCAGACAGTGTGGTACAGTGCGAGGTGTGATGAGGTCTCTGAGGTAAGATGGTGAGCACTCATCCATGAAGATATGTCTGTCAAGCATGCCCAGATCCAAACAGAAGCTGTGGTACATGAGGGAGGGAAAAAAAAGATAAGTTAAGTGTGCATAGTAGTGGTAAGAAAACCCATGTGAGGATATGACTTCACCAATTGAGTGGGTATAGAGGGAGAAATGGAGGGGACCAAGTACCGAGCCTTGTGGGACACCAGTGGTGAGTCTGCACGGGGCAGATGTGGATCCCCTCCATGTTACCTGGTATGAGCAAACCATTCCAATGCTGTTCTGCCGATACCAAGGCTCCTGAGTGTAGACAAGAGAGTCTTGTGGTTGACTGTGTCGAATGTTGCTGAAAGGTCAGGAAGATAAGTACAGATAACAACTTGGCTGATCAAGCAGCATGCAGTTTTTCAGAAACAGCCAAAAGGACCGACTCTGTGGAATGTGCAGCTTTGAAACCAGTCTGTTTCGGATCATGGAGGTTGTTCTGTGGGAGACAGACAGTTGGTTAAAAACAGAGCGTTCCAGAGATTTAGAAAGAAAGGAGAGAAGTGATACCGGTCTGTAGTTGTGGGCATAAACAAATCAGAATTCCAATAATCTGGTGTTGTAATCTGTTTAAGGACTAAATCTTAAAATTATAAATTACTATTATAAAGAAGTGTTAAATCCTTTGGTCCAGTACATTTAATTACAGTATGTGAAACCTTTTTAGTCATAAAAAGCATTAATTACATTTACAGCATTCATTTGTAATTTAATCCCTACTTTTTGTAATAAGCTCATTAATCAAAAGACCCCTCTCTCTCTCTCTCTCTCTCTCTCTCTCTGTTTCCAGGTTAAATAACAGCGGGATGAGAAATGAAGGTTGTGCTGCTCTGGCATCAGCTCTGAGTTTAAATCCCTCACACCTGAGAGAGCTGGATCTGAGTGGGAATACACTGGGAGGATCAGGGATGAAGCTCGGTGGTCTGCTGAAGAACCAACAATTTAAACTCCAGAAACTGTGGTAAAGTTTTTCATTTATTTATGTTATTCAAAATGATGATAAGCTGTCTAAAAGCAGACATGTTTAGTTATACATCATTTTATTATACTCAGATTATAAATTTTGGAATTTTATTTAATTGAACATTATATTTATATTATATATTAAATATAAGGACAAAAACATCAGGGTCGAATACTTTATTACATAATATTTCATTTGTATCAATGAACAAACTGAAAAGTAAATGAACAGAAGAGAAATCCATATCAATATTTGCTGTGACCACTGTTCAGCTCCATTTCCTCCACTTGCACACTGTAAACCTGTACAAAATAAGGGATTTTGTAGGATCAATGTCAGGTGTATGATTAACCAATTATACCAAGCAGATGCTGATGATCATCGATTGTTATATGTAGGTTGAAACACAGATATTGAGTGAAACAGAAACAGCTGTGTAGGAGCTTCAAACTGGGTGAGGAACCAAACTCTGCTACTAAGGTGAGATTGTATAAGAAATTCATGTCACCGTTCCTACACCATGGCAGGACTGAGCACAGCAACAAGGCACAAGGTAGTTCTACAGCAGCAGCAATGTCTCTACCAGCCAAAGATTTCAAAGCAGACTTGGGTTTCAAGATGTGCTCTTCAAGCTATCCACCTATCTGGTACAATAATCAGTGTGTGAAGGCAACAGTAAAGTTTGGTGGAGGTTCCTGCAAGTTTGGGTCTGCATTTCTGCAAATGATGTTGGAGATTTGGTCAGGATTAATGGTGCCCTCAATGGTGGGAAATACAAGCAGATACTTCTCTATCATGCAGTACCATCAGGGAGGCATCTGGCTCCATATTTATTCTTCAACAGGACAACAACCCCAAACATACAGCCAATGTCCTCAAGAACCATCTCCAGTGTAGAGAAGAACAAAGCGTCCTGGAAGTAATAGTTTTGACCCATACAAAGCCTTGATCTAAACATCAAGTCTAAAGGATTTGAGGCAGCCTACATGTGCAGAAGGTGTATGCAGAAGATCTGTGGTTAGTCTGTGAAGTACGTTCCCACTGATTTCCCCTAAAAACTATACAACTGTACAAATGTACCTAGAATATTTGATACTGTTTTGCCCACACTAAATATTGATTTGATGGATTATATATGGAATATGGATTTTGTTTCTCTTCATTTACTTTCCCTTTTGTTAATTGACAAAATATTAACACCTCCAATTTGATATCATTTACATTTACATTTGTGGCATTTAGCAGACGCCCTTATCCAGAGCGACATGCTAAAGTGCTTTGAGTCTCTAGTAATGAATAAATCTACACTGGTACGCAAGATTACAAACTTAATATAAATATAACCCTTGAATTCTACAAACTTTAAAAGTGCTAATTTAAGTGTTTCAGGAAGAGGTAGGTTTTCAGTCGTCACTTGAAAATAGTCAGGGACTCTGCTGTACAGACATCTAGGGGAAGTTCATTCCACCACCTCGGTGCCAGAACAAAGAAGAGCCTTGAAGTGTACTTACCTCTCATTTTGAGAGAAGGTGGTACCAGTCGAGCAGTGCTGGAGGATCTCAGACAGCGTGGCGCAGTGAAAGATTTGATGAGGTCACTGAGGTAAAATGGTGCTGGTCCATTTTTGGCCTTGTAGGCAAGCATCAGTGTTTTGAATCTGATACGTGCAGCTACTGGAAGCCAGTGAAGGGAGCGCAGCAGTGGGGTGGTGTGGGAGAACTTGGGCAGATTGAACACAAGTCGTGCAGCTGCATTTTGGATCATTTGCAGTGGACGAATAGCATTCAGGGGAAGACCTGCCAGCAGAGAGCTGCAGTAGTCCAGTCTTGAAATGACAAGAGACTGAACAAGCACCTGGGCAGCCTGTGTGGACAGAAATGGTCGAATCCTTCGGATGTTGTAGAGAAGAAATCGACAAGAACTAGTCACATTAGTGACATGTGGGAAGAAGGACAGTTTATTGTCCATAGTTACCCCAAGGTTACGAGCAGTGGCTGAAGGGGAGAGCAGAGAGTCATGAAGTGTTTTTGGAGATCTTGACCTGGAGATGAATCACCTGGGATGAACAGCAGTTCTGTTTTCCTGGGGTTGAGTTTTAGTTGGTAAGCACTCATCCATGAAGATATGTCTGTCAAGCATGCTGAGATCTGAGCGGAAGCTGTGGTATCTGATAGAGGGAAAGAAAAGATGAGTTGAGTGTCATCTGCATAGCAGTGATAAGAAAACCCATGTGAGGATATGACTTCACCAATGGAGTGGGTATAGAGGGAGAAAAGGAGGGGACCAAGTACCGAGCCTTGTGGGACACCAGTGGTGAGTCTGCACAGGGCAGATGTGGATCCCCTCCATGCTACCTAGTATGAGTGACCTTCCAGGTAGGAAGCAAACCATTCCCATGCTGTTCCGCAGATACCGAGGCTCTTGAGGGTTGACAAAAGTGTCTTGTGGTTGACTGTGTCAAATGCTGCTAAAAGATCCAGGAAGATAAGTACAGATGACAACTTGGCTGACCGAGCAGCATGCAGTTTCTCAGAAACAGCCAAAAGGGCCGTCTCTGTGGAATGTGCCGCTTTGAACCCAGACTGGTTAGGATCATGGAGGTTGTTCTGTGAGAGATAGACAGACAGTTGGTTAAAAACAGTGCGTTCCAGAGATTTAGAAAGAAAGGAGAGAAGTGATACCGGTCTGTAGTTGTTGATGTCTGATGGATCCAGAGCAGGTTTCTTCAAGATGGGAATGACCCTTGAATATCATTCTTACTTTACAGCATTTCATTCATGACTAAATCTTTTGCATAATACTGTATACACACAAACACACACACACACACACACACACACACACACACACACACACACACACACACAAAAACACAGACAACATTATGACCTCTTGCTTAATATTGTGTTGGTCCCCCCCTTTGCTGCCAAAACAGTCTTGACCCATCGAACATTAACAACATTACCAGCCTTCGCTCCCCACATGCATCAATGAGCCTCGGTCGCCCACGACCCTGTCCCCAGTTCACCACTGTTCCCTTCTTGGAGCACTTTTAATAGATACTGACCACTGTAGACCTGCTGCAGTTTTGGAGATGCTCTGACCCAGTCGTCTAGACGTCACAATTTGGCCCTTGACAAAATCACCCAAATCCATACACTCACCTACTAAAAAAAAATTTCTCCGGAGTTAAAAGACTTAAATTGACTTTTTTTGGAATTGGAAGGTAATTATGGAGGATCTAAACCTTCCAATTTTTCAGAATAAAGTGTTGTATACTTTTTTGTGAAGGTTTAAATGAAACAACTCAAAGAATGAAAAGATACAGTATGGAGAGAAAAGTTGGAGTTGGAAGATAAACCAGGTGCATGGGTGATCAGTGATAAATACTGCATGGCACAGTTGCTGTTAATTTGTTTGTAAATTGTATTCATTGAAATGAGTTCATGAACCAAATCTTTCCTTTATTTTTTCTTTATTAAAAATGTTTATGATTAAAAAATGTGTTTAATGTACTTACCTTTTGTTTTGCTTATTGTTTGCTAAAAGATTTTAGTGACAATTTTTTTTTTTACAGAATTTAATTTTTGGCCCATGTTATAGAGCAGCTCAAAGAAGTCAGTTGCTGAATTGTTTAATTGGACATGCTAAAAGAGCTTTTTATATTACAAGTCAAAAAATCTAGACAGGTAAAGAAGGGCAAAAATTTGAAATGGTGTTTAAAAGATTGGAGAAAAGTCTAATCTTGATTAATCTCACGTTTTCTACATTTATTAATGATTATGGAAGTTTATTGTATAGGTGAAGGTATAATACAGTTATGTGTACAGTACCAGATGGAATATGAAATAGTTTTTATGATTGAATAAAGTTGTTAATAAAATAAAACAAACTCTCCCCTCTCTCTCTCTCTCTCTCTCTGCAGGTTGTGTAAGTGCAGTCTGACTGAGGAAGATTGTGCTGATGTTGTAGCAGCTCTGAGAACAAACCCCTCACACCTCCAGGAGTTGGACCTGAGTGATAATACAGTAGGAAGCAGAGGAGTGAAGGAGCTCTCAGATCTACTGCTGAACTCCAACTGCACTCTGGAGAAACTGAAGTAAATCATTTACAGCAGGGGTCACCAACCTTTTTGACACAGAGAGCTACTTCTTGGGTACCGACTAATGTGAAGGGCTACCAGTTTGATACACAATTCTGAAATAAAAAATATGCTCAATTTACCTCTAATTATATGTTATTATTAACAATTAATTATATTTATCTATGTCAAACTCAAAGCACACTTTAGGTCGCAGGCTGAACAGGATAAACATTTATTGAACACACTGAAACAATGTTTTTTGAACATAAATAACAGACAGGAATATTATTCCAGAATAAATAAATTTAAACTTTGAATAAATAGCTCTCCATAAAAATATCTCCTGTCCAAATTATACAAAATAACAGAAATATGAACATGCTGCAAAAAACCCTGAACAAATAAATAAAAATTGTGCTTTTAAGTAAACGTTAAAATAACAACAATTTAAAACAAGCAGATTTCTTTGCTTTAATGCCATTTTATAAAAAATATCTTAAACTTTAAATCACTTAAAATATTTTGCTCTCCATAAAAATATCTCCTGTCAAACACCAGACGTCTCACAGCTTCATCATGCAGCTCTTCAGAAACTCTCCCTCAGTAAATAAGCGGCTGATGTGACTCTGATTTCTCCTCTGTTTTCACACCAGCTTCACTTTGTGATTTTGCTCTGGTGAAAAACATCTGCTGAAATGTCAGATTCTTCTTTAACTCTTCTCCTTTCTGTATCTTCTGCTCTGCATTCAGGTTTTTCAGCTTCTCCTGATGTTTTGTCTCGTAGTTCCGTCTTAGATTAAATTCCTTAATTACAGCCACATTCGCTCCACTAATAACACACACGTGTTTACCGGCAGTGTCAGTAAACATCTACTCAGAATCCCATCGGTTTTGAAAGGCTCTGTTTTCAGAATCCACTTTTCTCTTCGCCAATGTGAGGGGCTTCACAATAACTGTACAATAGGGTTAAATACATTAACAGAAGCTCGACTTGATTGACGCTGGAATGTTCCCTGGTAGTCTAGCGTTCGGTAAGGCAGCTGAAGCGCTGCATTATGGGATCTGTAGTTTGTGTTTATCAGCGCTTCATATCACCACGACATTAATAACAATAATAACAGATCTTTATAAAATCATCTCGTGGGCCGGATATAATTGTACGTCGGGCTGGATGTGACACTGAGTTTGACACCCCTGATCTATGTGAAGACACTGATCATGTTAATGATTTCTCACAATAATTATCAACAATCATTTACCAAGGTAGGAAACAGATATTTTTAGAAAAGGCCCGCAGGCAACTCATGTGGTCCTTGCGGGCGACCTGGTGCACCACGTTGGTGACCCCCTGATTAACAGTGTTTAACAAAAGATTTAATATGGGAGATTAAAGTGGTATTTTTGATCTATAGAAAAGTATGGATGATATGTATATGAAAGTATAAACAATATATATAAATAAAAGATGTATAATTTATGGATGAGAAATTAAACTTTCAACTTTATGCAAAAATGAAACTTTTTATTCACCATAATGTTACTGTACTGATACTGTACTCTGTGAGCAGATCAAATGAAATAAAGAAATAACTAAAAATGTTGACCACTGCAGCCTGTTTTACTTTAAAATGTATTGTTTTTTTCTTTCAGACTATATAACTGCAGTCTCACAGAACAACTTTGTGATGATTTGGCTAAAAGTCTGAACTCCAACTCCTCATCACTTCTGAGGGAACTGGACCTCGGAGGCAACTACACTGAGTCGAATTGGAATATTTATAAAAGCTTACGTCATCTTCTAGGGAATTCAAACCGTAAACTGATTGTGAGGTGAATTTTTTTTTTTTTAACAAATGAGAACGAAATAGAAAATGTTTGGTATTGTTTTTTTAATGTTCTGATACTTTTTGCAGATAATTTAACATATAATAGAGACAGACTATTCTCATATTCAATGTTAGCATTCATCTTTTTTATACTTTATTTGTGGTCTGAGAAAATCTTCAGATGGTTAAATGTGTTTAAGTATATAACGTACTGAAAAGCACAGTGGAACAATACACTCAGGGCTGAGAGTTAGAATAAACAGAGTGTAGAGTTTATTAAAAATGATCAAATACAGCTTAACTGTGTTCAAACACTTCATCTGATATTTCATGTATTTTAGTTTATTTATATTATTAAACGTCCTGCATTTTCTGGTTCATCACGAAGGCAAGAAGAGAAAATGAACCCAAATAAAGTCACATTATTAATACTTACATGGTGGGAGCCTGTGGATAAAATGATTTGATACAGAGGTCCGTCTCTATGATTAGTATTAATGGTGTGTGTCTCTGTAAACTCAGAGCTCTGACTTCACCTTCATACTGATTATTTTTCTCTCTCTGAAGGATCTTGAACAATCCTGAAGCAGAACAGGCCTGTGATCATCTGACTGAAGTTCTGGGTACAAACCCCTTACTGCTGAAAGAACTGGATCTGAGTGGGAAAATATCTGGAGACTCAGGAGTGAAGCTGCTCTCTGCTCTACTGAAGGATCCACTGTGTAGAAGTGAGAAACTCAGGTGTGTGGTGTGATTTCCTCACCTGGTGTTTGTGTTCACATGAACGCTTTAAATGTATTAGTGTAGTATAAACACGGTTTCACCCAATCAGAGCTGCTGCAGAATCTCCTGTGGATGTGAGCGTGTGGGTGAACAGTCCACTGTACACGTTCTCACCACTCCATTAGATCTCCATTAGTTCTCCTACATTGCTGTTATTGTAATGGATGATCTTGTGGGTTGTTTAAAGACGTTTCCTCAGCTGTGTTCTCTGTGTGCAGGCTGAGGAACAGCAGTGTTACAGAGAGAAGCTGTACTGATCTGATATCAGCTCTTACTACAAACCCTTCACACCTGACAGAGCTGGACCTGAGTGAGAACACACTGGGAAATGCAGGAGTGATTCAGATCTCTACTCTACTAAAGACTCCATCCTGCAAACTCCACACACTTCTGTAAGTACATTAATCATCTACATGACAGGATCAATGATGTTTTTACTTCATTCTAAATAAACAGGTGACATGTAGGAACTGATTCTTCACCAACACATTCTTGGGGTGTGTTTCCCAATAACAACAAATCTTCCTCAATAATCACCAGTTTAATAAATGAGACCAGAGGACGAGTTTGTAGAGTCCAACACCACTATTGTATTTTAAAATCTGAAGCTCAACTGGTTTAGGGTGGAAGAAAGAGTACACAGGTGATTTCAGGCATTCACACACACACAGCCTGATGTCTCTTGAGGCACTTTTCTCTCCACTCTTTATCTTCTTCTTCAGAAAAGTTGCCACAGCTATCTGTGCACCCGACTGTGAACTACCTTGAAAGTTACCAGTTAGTGCTAGATACCAATTACTGAAGCAGTGTCTGAAGCATTGAAACTGCTTTGCGCACAGCCGGAGAAGGCCTTGGTGTTGTGTCTGCTGTAACTTTGTGACGGCTTTGACCAGCTCATTTAGCAGCTCTGTGGTGGTGTTACTGAATAACTCTTCTTAATTCTCGGCTTTTGGCACCAGTTTGGAGAGCTTGCTGGCCTAGTGTGGAAAAAAGAGGAGACGGGCGACCAAAAACAACAAAAAACAGTACTGGCTTTATCCAGACATGAACACCCTTTAGCAATTTACTTTCACTTTTCATATATGCACACCAGCAGTGTTGTGCTCGCTAAAAAATAGTAACTAGTTACAGTTACTCGTTACTTCATTCAAAAAGTAACTCCGTTACTTTGTTGATTATTTACACCAAAAAGTAATGCGTTACTGTTAAAAGTAACTTTTTAGTTACTTTTTTAAAGAACCTTCTTTAATGTTCCAATTAATGCCCTTTTATGCGTTATGGTCTACACAAACACAAAACTGACTTAAACACAAAGTAATTTTTAATCACTATTTTATTAAAGTCAGAGCAGCACAAACTGAATATATCACAAGGATTTCTGAAATAAACAACAAAACAAGCTGAATAATATATTCACAACCAAAAACTAAAGTGGCTTCTGCTGTTGTGTTGAGCTCTTAAACATGTTCCTTTCACAGCTGAAGTATGAAAACTATCCACAATGTAGAACAGAACACCGGGTTAGCTTCTAGCTACTAGTTCCACAGGCATGGAGGTCCTGGAGGTGTTTCAACAGATTGGAGTTGCTGTTTATCGCAGTAGATACGAGCTTCGAACCAGAAAGACACAACTTACATTTGACTAAAACGTTTTTGTCTTTATACTCAACTAAAGTGAAATAATGAGCATATTTCCACTTTATGAAACTCGTCTTGCTCTGGCCTCGACTCTACTCCATTACTGCCGCACAGACCTGAATAAACGGAGACACGCCCACAGTGTGTCTTCTTCCTGTTTACAGTGGTTCATCCACCAATCCTACAGTGCGTCTTCCTTCTGTTTACAGTGGTTTATCCTCCAATCCTACAATGTGACGCTGCTGTAAGCAGGTTAGACTGTAGTCTACACTTCAGCCGAAATTCATTCATTTATAAAAGTAACGGGTAACGCACCATACAGTAACGGTAACAGAGTTACTTTATTTTTAAAAGTAACGCGTTACAGTATTAGTTTCTGTAAAAAGTTACCCGGTAACGCGTTACTAGTTACTAGTAACGCGTTACTGCCCAACACTGCACACCATAATAAAGTAAATGTAATTTGTTACTGTACTTAAGTAGCTTTTTCACGTATCTGTACTTTACTGAAGTATTTCTATTTGGGGAGACTTTTACTGTAACTTCACTACATTTCAAAGTCAAATATTTTACTCAACTACATTTTGTGAAATCAGTCGTTTCTTTATATTCATGAGGATCAAAAATTTAACTGTTGAAACACGCAGCGAGTCACCAATCAGGGTCGAGCGCACGCTCTGTTTTACACTCATTTTGATTGCCGCTTGGTAAATCTACTGATCACCAACATATAACATTTATTTCAATACCTGAATGGATCAGTGAGTGTTTATTAGTTGCTTCTTCATTGGATGTAAAACTGCATGCAAACTCCACATAAAAGTTAATAAACTTATATCAGGTCTGTAACTTATTAAGAAATGTATTTACTTCATTAGTTATAAGGAGTTTATTTTGGAAATGAAAAAATGTAATATTAAATAACATTTTCATTAACGAGTTAAAGAAATAACTAATTACTGTACAAACATTTCCTAAAAACCACCTGAGAATAATGAACATTTGTCCTCTTTCTCCAGACTTTCAGACTGTAATATTAAAGGATACACTGCTCTGACTGAAGCTCTGAGATCAAACCCCTCATCACCCCTGATAGAGCTGGATCTCAGAGGGAACGACCCTGGAGCATCAGGAATGAAGAAGCTCAGACATTTAATGAATGATCCAAAATGTAAATTAAAGACACTGTGGTAAGCGTGTTCACTCCCCCTGGTCTTTACATCTTCCTCTTTCAAACTAATTACCTGCATGTCTTCCCTCACCACATCCATAAACCTCCTCCTTGGTCTTCCTCTTTTCCTCCTTCCTGATGTCTCCATCCTCAGCATTCTCCTACTGATATACCCCATGTTCCTCCTCTGCACATGTGCAAACCATCTCAATCTCACCTCCCTCACCTTGTCTCCAAAACGTCCTTCATGCGCTGTCCCTCTAATAAACTCATTTCTAATCCTGTCCATCGTAGTCACTCCCAATGAACATCTCAACATCTTCAGCTCTGCTACCTCCAGCTCCACCTCCTGTCTTTTACTCAACGCCACTGTCTCTAAACCATACAACATCTCAGGTCTCACCACAGTCCTATAAACTTTCCCTTTCACTCTCACAGATACTCTTCTATCACAAATCACTCCTGCTATCACTCTTCTCCACCCACTTCACCCTGCCTGCACTCTTTTCTTCACTTCTCTAACACACTCTCCATTATTTTACACTGTTGACCCCAGGTACCTGAACTCCTCCACCTTCTCCACCTCTTCTCCCTGCAACCGCACCCCTCCACTGCCCTCCCTCTCATTCACACACATGTACTATGTCTTACTCCTACTGACTTTCATTCCCCTTCTCTCTGGTATGCACCTCCACCTCTCCAGGCTCTTCTCCACCTGCTCCCTACTCTCACCACTAATCACAATATCATCCGCAAACATCATAGTCCATGGAGACTCCTGTCTGACCTCGTCCTTCAACCTGTCCATCACCACTGCAAACAGGAAAGGGCTCAGAGCCAATCCTTGATGCAGTCCAACCTCCACCTTGAACCAGTCTGTCGTTCCTACTGCACACTTTCACTGCTGTCACACTGTTCTCATACATGTCCTGCACCACCCTCACATACTTCTCTGATACACCAGACTTCCTCATACAATACCACAACCACTCTCTCCACCCTGTCGTACACTTTCTCTAAATCCACAAACGCACAATGCAACTTCTTCTGACCTTCTCTATACTTCTTCATCAACATTCTCAAAGCAAATAATGCGTCTGTGGTGCTCTTCCTAGGCATGAAACCATACTGTTGCTCACAGATGGTCACCTCTTCTCTCAGCCTGGCTTCCACTACTCTTTCCCATAACTTCATGGTGTGACTGATCAACTTAATTCCCCTGTAGTTACTGCAGGTCTGCACATCTCCCTTATTCTTAAAGATTGGTACCAGCACACTCCTTTTCCATTCCTCAGGCATCTTCTCACTTCCAAAACTTCTTGACCCATCTTGTTAAAAAAACCACTGCATCTCTCCTAAACATCTCCATGCTTCTACCGGTATGTCATCTGGTCCAACTGACTTTCCACTCTTCATCCTCTTAATCTCTGCTCTCACTTCCTCCTTACTAATCCTATCCACTTCCTGCTTCACCATCTTTTCTTTATTCATCAGCTGCTCAAAATACTCCCTCCACCTTATAGAAAGGAACACACTCTCCTCATAGTCAACACATTTCCATCTCCATACTCTAACTTGCAGCACATCCTTCCCAGCTCGGTTCCTCTCCCTGGCCAATCGCTACAAATCCTTTTCTCCTCCCTTAGTGTCCAACCTCTCTTACAGCTCCTCATATGCCTTTTCCTTGGCTTTCACCACATCCCTCTTCACCTGCTGCTGCATCTCCTTGTACTCCTGCCTACTTTTTCTCATCACTCTGTCGAGCCCACTTCTGTTTCTCCAACCTCTTTCTCCTTATGCTCTCCTGCACTTCCTCATTCCACCACCACGTCTCTTTCTCTTCCTTTCTATTTCCAGATGTCACACAAAGTACCTTTCTATCTGTCTCCCTCATCACTCCTGCGGTAGTTTCCCAATCATCCAGCACCTCTTCACCACCACCGAGCTTCTGTCTGACCTCTTCCCTGAACCTCACACTACAGTCTTCCTCCTTCAGTTTCCACCATCTTATTCTTCTTTCAGTCTTCACTCTCGTCCTCTTTTTCTTCACCTCGAAAACCATCCTACAGACCACCATCTGATGCTGTCTAGCTACACTGTCCCCTGCCAACACCTTACAGTCTCCAATCTCCTTCAGGTTCCATCTCCTACATAGAACATAGTCGACCCATTCCTCTCTTTAAGACCATACCTACCCATCACCTCCTCATCACCTCTGTTCTCTTCACATACATGCCCATTTATGTCTGCCCCAATCACCAATCTTTGTTTCCTCGGTCCACTCTCCACCACTTCATCTAACTAACTCCAGAATTTTTCCATGTCCTCCATCTCACAACCCACTTGTGGAGCATTGACACTGATGACATTTATAATCACCCCTTCAACATCCGGCTTAACGTTCATCACCCTTGTAGCTCCCCCCAGTAATTTAATGAGCACAAGGATTCTCTGATGACGGGCTATTTATTGACTGCTTCCAACTTAGGATGCCGTGAGAACTAATTACACAAAAAAATAAAGAATGTATAAAGACATAAATAAATAAAACAAATAAACATTGTCTCTGTAACCCTTTTAAACAAAGTTAAATTCAATTTAAACAACCTAACTATAGTCTTTGCACAGATATTGCTCTTTTCCACATAGCAACACAATCCACATTAATCACATACAATATAAATGAAAAACTTACTTCATTGGCTGCTTATTACCAAAGGAGAACTTAATCTTGCATCTGCTGTCCTTTTTAACTCCAGATGAATAAAATATAAACATTTAAATTTGGAAACGCTTCATCTTTCCATGTGGTGCAGACATCTTTCTACCTGAGTCACTCTGAGCTTTTCATAATAAAAGACTCTATTCAAACAACTCTGGTTAAGCAGTTTCAAATGAAAAATTATTTAACAAAACATTAATAAAAATGATTAAATAAGCATGAAATATAAACTGACTTCTCTGTCAGTTACAACTCTATCAGAAACTCTCTTCACCTCCACTATACTCTTACCGTACTCTTCCTTCAGAATCACCCCTACACCATTTCTCTTTCCATCCACACCATGATAGAACAGTTTAAACACCTCCAATGTTCCTGCTCTTACTCCCTTTCCACTTGGTCTCCTGAACACACAACATATCTACCTTTCTCCCTTTACCCGTCATAGTACCAACATTTAAAGTACCAACCTGAACCTCCACTCTCCTCCACTGCTCCTTTCCCTGCTGTCTCTGTAGAAGTCTTCCTCCTCTCCTTCTCCTCCTTCAGCCAACTGTAGCACAAATTCCACCTGTACGCTGTTGGCTAACGATATCTGTGGCGGTCGTTGATAACCCGGGCCTCGACTGATCCGGTATGAAATTCTGATTAGTGATTCACATATTAAATTTGCCACAATTTTTATGCTTGATGCCCTTCATAATGCAACCCTCCCCATATATCCGGGCTTCAGACCGGCACTAAGAGTGCACTGACTTGTGCAACCATAATGTCTGGATTACTCCAGTAAATATCAATAAACAATTAATTCTGTATAAATATCAATGTTTTGCTGTTTCTACCACTGTATAGTAAATACTTGACATTTTAACTCTTCTTACAAAGTTTTACAATTTTAAACCATGACATTATTTTTATTTCTTATTTTTATAAAGTAAGAAATAAAGAAAGTGAAAGTGCTGAAGATTAA
>JAAIIK010018095.1:0-21158 GCA_014706435.1 Silurus glanis | reverse complement strand
GAGAAAAATATCTAAATACAATATCTAGAATGTTCATCAAGCTGAATTACAAGTGATTATTTTAACTGTTAAGATGTAGAAATAATCAGTCTGAGACAGAGTCTGACCAGTCTGAAGTTGTGTGAATCCTGCCTGAGAGTCTTCAGCTCCTGGCCAGCTCTGATTCTGCTCTGATATCTGATTGGATTTCTGCTGATTTTCTATAGAGAGATTCTACATCTGAACAGAATGGAAATACTAACACATTATTAGAGATAGATGAGGAGAATTGTGTGTGTGTGTTGATGTCTGTGTGTAGATGGACAGAAAAGTAAAAATAAAATAAACAAATAAACAAAATAAAGCCGGTTCTGTTTTAACTTGTTGCTGACCTCCTGTTCTTCCCCCACTGAAAACAAAAGTTCTTCCATGATTACCTTTCTTTATTTTGTAGATCCACAGCAGGATCATTAAGATCAGCAAAACAATAAACAAAAAGGACAAACTCAGTCCCACAGCCAATCCTACTGTTTCACCACTGGATCTATAATCTGAGACCAAGCAAAGAAAGAGCAGAATTTAAGCATTTAAACAGTGCACATATAAACTGCACTATTAAGCACATAAAAGGTTTAAATATAAATGAAATGATTTCTCACGTCTGACTGAGATCCAGCTTCTCGGTGACTCTCCTCTCTCTGGGTGTTTACAGTGGTAGAAACCTTCATCTGATTTTGAGACTTTATAGATGATCATCTCTCCTGTAGTCTGGTTCTGGACGACTGATCCATCTTTATAGAAATCAGCTCGGAGGTTTGAGGGATTTGTGTTACGATATAAACAGCGAAGAGTCAAAGGATCTCCCTCAGTCACAGGATGGACAGAACTCTCCAGGATCACATCACCATCTAGAACATAGAAACCATTTTGGTGCCATTTAAAATAAATTAATACATTTGATCTCTTTAATATATGACATGCATTTAATTGTATTTCTCAATATATGTAGCCAGAATGATCATATCATGCTAATTCTTAGATGAACAAGCGCTAGCTAAAACCACATGATGTTAGAACTGCATGATGATTACAGACAGTAAAAGCAGTAAAGCATGAGTGAGACAGCAGTGTCCTAACAGTATGTCTTAAAGGACTATGCAGAGATGTGATGGTTGTATGAAAGTAACTGGCCCTAAACCTGCTGGTTCTGGTACAAATGGCCTTGTATCTCCTCCTGGATGGAAGAAAGTGATATTTACAGGTAATGTATTGTGAAAAGAAAAATCCATGACTTCTTGAGCACTTTGTTAAATTGTAAACACTTGTTCTGCATATTCTATAATAAAACATTTTTCTTTTTCTTGAACAATAAATACAATACATAAAGACTAACCATGCACTGTGATGTTGACAGGATTACTGTTTTCTCCAGATCCAGACTCACACCAGTAAACTCCAGTGTAGGATGTGGAGAGGAAGCTGATGTTACATGTAGATCCTGTAACTGATCCCCACTGTGAACAGTCTAACACTCCTTCACTGTCTGTGTATCGTCTCACTGTCCATCCAGTAGAGATACTCTGGTCCTCACAGCTCAGTGAGAGAGAGTCACGAGTAAAGTGTTGAGTTCTGCTGGGACTGATGATCAGAGACACTGGAGGAGATTCACCTTAAACAAAAAAGAAATGTGAATAAGAATATGTGCAATATGTGACACACTGTGAATTCAAATGTATGCATTCAGAATGGTGTTTATTAGGAAGTTGAATCATGTCAACTGGACTTCTAACTGGTTGGATTGGAATGTTTTACTACTCATCCAAGAAGTTTCTGAGAGAAGTTGGCAAGATGTATGCACTGGATTCTTCGCCTCCCTGAGTTGCTACATGGCCAGAAAATCCAAAAAACGCAAAAGGATTAAATCCGACCGACAAACTAAGACAGAGATTCGTTAACACCAAAGACTGGACAAGTGCAGTGAAGAGTGTCCAGAGCCCTACATTAGAGAGACAAAACAACCATTGCATAGGAGGATGTACCAACACAGAAGAAGCAACACCTCAGGACCAGAATGAATGATGTAACTGCTACTAAAAGAACAAATAGGACACACTTTTGAGTCCATCTATGAACTTTTCTCAACAGAGGTGGAGGTCATAGACACAACCTGTCTACTATTTTCTATGCTGCTCTTTCATCTACTCCCAAGAAGATCAAGACCTCTGCACTAATAGTTCCATACACTTGCCCTTTCCTCTCCTTCTCTGGCATAGTTGCTTCCTAAAAACTCGTCTTACTCCTGACACCTTCCTCCCCACTCTCACCTCTGCCTTGTCTCTTAAGGAGGTTATCCAGGAAGGGGAAGGATCCTTGACCATACAAATCTGTATAATCTTGTAAATTCCAAACTGTTCAGTTAAATCACATATAAGTTCAGTTGACATGACTCAACATACAGATAACAGCACCTGGTTGACCGTTGATCTTCACAAAAACAAAGATTTTAATTAATTTGATATCAAAGCTTTAGTCCATACAATACCATGTGTCATAACACAGACAGGTTTAACACCGGATAATCAATTATCTTAGGCAAAGGTTAAATCCAAAGAACACAATCAAAAACTGAGAGACAACATGTCTTGCATTTGCTCTAAAGGCACAAAGAAATAGCAGAGACAGAGTGCAGCAGAAAGGATAGAAATATAAGGAGTTTAAGCTAAGATGGGAACAGGTGAACATGATTACATCAGCTCAGAATCATGAATTTTCACATTATTGTTACAAAGGTAGACATATACTCTTAAAGATTGGTTCTATTTAACTGCATTATACTGTACATATTATTAAAGAAATGTTGCATACATCTAATTGTATTTACACACCTACATTTAACTGTATTTTAACCAAAACCAACAGTTATTTTTCCTCACCAGTGATCCATAGAGGCTGTGGATTGCTGTACAGTGTGTAAATGACTGGTTCTCCTCTCTCTCCTCTACACACATAAACTCCTGTGTGATGAAGAGCAGAAGGACGGAGAGTGTAGTTGCCTCCAGATCCTCTGCTGCTGTCTGAGAGAAGCTCCACATACATGATGTGGCCATGATTATTTTTCATTTGAGTTAATCCGACTCTGTAGGGAACAACTGTGTACCAGCTGAATGTCCAGTCTGTAGAGGAGTCTGTAACCTCACAGCTTAGAGTCACTGAGTCTCCTTCAGTCAGGCAGTTCTGTGGAGATACACTCAGTACTGCCTGTGGTCTCTCTGTTAAAAAAAAAAAAAAAAAAAAAAGTTTTTATACAAAAATGCTTTTCACGCCAGGAACCAACTGTGAAACCTTTCTCCAAGAAGACTCCTTTGACCAGGTAACAACGTGGACATTTGTCCCATAAGGGACTGACCACTGGTAAAGGACCTCAGGATTGGCACAGTACCTTTTCACTTTGCCTGCCCATGGGTTATTCCTGGATGCTTGACATTGATACTTTGTTTTGCCAGCATTATAAATTGTCATGCTGAGTATATTGGTATTTCTAGATAGTGTTCATGGGCTGTGAGTTGTTGTACCAGAGAAAGTCCCATTTGCCCATCTCCTGCAGATCACAGTTTAGAGTGACGCTGCTTTTGTTGGCAGTTATTTAGACAATAATGGCTGTATGCTGAGTTATTTTCAGAGGGCAGTAAATCTGTACTGCTATGCAAACTGCATATCGACTCCTCTAAAATATAACCAAGTTTAATTTCCATAGTTTTGTGTCTTGAGAAGATACTAAAATGATACTAAAATGTGAGGGATGTACTCACTTTTGTGAGATACTGTATGTTTTACTTACATACATGTTTTCTTACACTTACAATTATGACTTTCTGGACCCAAGTAATGACACATTCTATAAAATGACATAAACATTTCTTTATTTGGTGTGTATTTGGGGCAATTGGCCACTTGAACAAACCCAGTGGTAAAAATCAGTTTTCATAAACATGTCTAAAACTTTACTAAGTGTGATTTCCTCATGCTATTAGTTAGTTGAATGCTACAGTGAAACAAACAATTATATGGCTTAATCTTTTTTAAATGATTGAAATCACATATACCTTACATGTTCCCATGGTCTCACTACATCTTCTAATGAAGTGAATAATTGCAGAAATAAGATAAGATGAGATTTAATGTTTTCTGAGAATTGTATAAAATTGCTTGCCTTCATATTATTGTGGTGTATCATTGTGATTAACAGATAGCTGTGTATCTTTATTAATACTAATTCACCACAATTATAGTGTAAACCTAATGTAAATCTCAGATGATATTGCAACATTCTTTTTTTTTTTGGGGGGGGGGGGGGTCTCAAACTAATAAAAGGGTAAAGAACAAAAACAAACACATAGACTCACGTGAAACAGTCAGTAATACAGCATCACTCATCACTGAATTTGTTCCTTTGCAGGTGTAAGAGCCACTGTGGGAGTTATTAACAAACGTGACAATAATTTTTTCTTCTGTGATTACAAAACTGTTTCCATCTTTTAGTAGGTTATTATTCTTTATCCACATGAATGGCCACTGAATGCCTCCTTCACCCTGCATGCCACATGTGAAAGTCACAGTCTCTCCAATGAACACATGTGCATCAGGCTTTAGGTACACCACAGCTTTAGGAATCACTAAAATTCATAAAAGAAAAAAATATATATTTATATATATATATATATATATATATATATATATATATATATATATATGTGTGTGTGTGTGTATGTGTGTACGTAAGTATCTTTTTTTTTTTTTTAACCATACTTGTAATATATGACTGCTATAATATTTAAAAATATTATTAGACCCCTACCATAAGTGGACCTTAACTGACTTACACACTAAAGAATATTTCTTACAGAAAAGTAAGTCAAGTCTTAATTCACACTGGTGCTAGTGTTATATGGCCTGAAGCTTAACAGCACAGTATGTTTCATACTTCATTTCATTAAAGGAAAAGTGCCTAACTGTTCATACATATGTATTGGCATAAAAATATAAGCATTGTTATGGATCAATAACTAGCATTAGCATCAGATTTTATGCATCTCAAAATATCGTTGAAACTCACACACAAATATTCACATTTCAAATTTTGTTGCTAATAAAGTGAGATTAAAAATGACCATTGTTTATTTTAACTGAAAATAAGTCTTGTAATTTTAACAAATGTGCTTATAGTGAATGGCAAAATTAAAATAGTTACAAACTGACAAATTCTACACAACTCACAAATACAAATACAAATACAAATACAATACAAACATGGACAGAATATAAACAATAAGTTATAAATATCACCTTTAGCATGGGCCACTGGTATAAGTGAAGCCAATACTGAAAAAATGAACAGAAATGGAGAACATATTATACACATAAAAAAAGATTGTTATTAATGATCTGATAAAAACGATCTGTAATTCATAATGATACATTGTAGATTCAACAAATGAGATCATTTTATATAGATCTATTATTATTGTAATTAATGTCCCGGCGATATGAAGCGCTGATAACAAAAACTACAGATCCCATAATGCAGCGCTTCAGCTGCCTTACCGAACGCTAGACTACCTGGGAACATTCCAGCGTCAATCAAGTCGAGCTTCTGTTGATGTATTTAACCCTATTGTACAGTTATTGTGAAACTGATGAACGAGGAAAATGAGAGAGAGAGAAGGTTGGATGATGTGGAGTTGGTAAAGCAGGATGTAGATAGGATTAGTAAGGAGGAAGTAAGAGCAGCGATTAAGAGGATGAAGAGTGGAAAGTCTGTTGGACCAGATGACATACCTGTAGAAGCATGGAGATGTTTAGGAGAGATGGCAGTGGAGTTTTTAACGAGATTATTTAACAAGATTTTGGAAGATGAGAGGATGCCTGAGGAATGGAGAAGGAGTGTGCTGGTACCGATCTTTAAGCATAAGGGAGATGTGCAGACCTGCAGTAACTACAGGGGAATTAAGTTGATCAGTCACACCATGAAGTTATGGGAAAGAGTAGTGGAAGCCAGGCTGAGAGAAGAGGTACCATCTGTGAGCAACAGTATGGTTTCATGCCGAGTAAGAGCACCACAGATGCCTTATTTGCTTTGAGAATGTTGATGGAGAAGTATAGAGAAGGACAGAAGGAGTTTTTTTTTTTTTTTTTGTGTTTGTGGATTTAGAGAAAGCGTACAACAGGGTGCCGAGAGAGGAGTTGTGGTATTGTATGAGGAAGTCAGGTGTGTCAGAGAAGTATGTGAGGGTGGTGCAGGACATGTATGAGGACAGTGTGACGGCAGTGAAGCGTGCAGTAGGAACGACAGACTGGTTCAAGGTGAAGGTTGGACTGCATCAAGGATCAGCTCAGAGCCCTTATCTGTTTGCAGTGGTGATGGACAGGTTGATGTACGACGTCAGACAGAAGTCTTGCAGATGACATTGTGATTTGTGGTGAGAGTACGGAGCTGGTGGAGAAGAGTCTGGAGAGGTGGAGATATGCGCTGGAGAGAATGGGAATGAAAATCAGTAGGAGTTAGACAGAGTAAAGTAATGTAATGGAGAGTGTGTTAGAGAAGTAAAGAAAAGAGTGCAGGCAGGGTGGAGTGGGTGGAGAAGAGTGACAGCAGGAGTGATTTGTGATAGAAGAGTATCTGTGAGAGTGAAAGGGAAAGTTTATAGGACTGTGGTGAGACCTGTGATGTTGTATGGTTTAAAGGCAGTGGCATTGACTGAAGGCTGGAGCTGGAGGTAGCAAAGTTTATGTGGTACAGTGCATGTAGGAATGTTTTGGAGGCAAGGTGAGTAAGGCACAATTGAGATGGTTTGAACATGTGCAGAGGAGGGATATATGGCATATGTCAGGAGAAGAATGCTGAGGATGGAGCCACAAGGAGGTAAAAAAAGGAAAATACCAAAGAGGAGGTTTATGGATGTGGTGAGGGAAGACATGCAGGTAGTTGGTTTGAAAGAGGCAGATAACAGAACAGGGTGGTATGGAGACAGATGATCCACTGTGGCAATCCCCTAATGGGAGAAGCCAGAAGAAGAAGATGATGAAGAAGAAGTAATCTCAGTAACGGTTGTTGGTTTTGATTGTGGTTGTTATTTTGCTGACCCTTAGGATTTTCACAATAATGATACTTCATGTGTATGCATCTTTTTCTGTCAATGACCACACCATTATTACAAAATATACATTACATGAATCTTTATTTTAATTTCAAGACCTTTTGCTAATCCCATCCTGTCCCTCTAATAACAGACCAATATGGCAGTGGTGTGTCTTAAACAATTACCACTTCCTCTGTGTCACATGTAGAGAGAGAGAGAGAGAGAGAGAGAGAGAGAGAGAGAGAGAGAGAGAGAGAGAGAGAGAGAGAGAGAGTGAGAGAGGAGATGGACATATATAACTTATTTTATCAGTGGAGATATCAGAGAGCACGTCTGACTCCCAGAAGACATCACAATTCAAATATGACTAGCACAGACTACAATTCCCACAAACTGTTTTATTTAATCAGCCAAAACTCTGTGGCTGTGGCCCAGACTGCCCCTTGGAACAACCCTCACAGTATTTCAGAGAGCAGCCCAAATTGCATACCATTAAATGATAAATGTTCTCTTTGCGTCTTCATTAGAGTGAGTGGCATGGTATAATGTTATTCATCTGCAGTTTGAATGTCCTAATTGATGAGTTTATAGTGTGATTTCTAGATTGTGTGTTTGATCTGTTGAAAAGAAAATGTGGATGGTGTTTGTTCTTTCACCAAAGGAGGTCATGGTTGCGTCTAAATGGTGTATGCTGTGGTGAACTTGTGGTTGCCTTTCCTGTGCAGAAATGGGTTTCAACAAAACCACCACAGCATTAAATAGGTTTACTGCGAAAATGTCTAATGACCTACAATTCCATTTTTTGTTATTATGGTCTCTACAGAGAAACATCACAATACTGCAGGTTTTTATCTTTTACACATTAATATTAACCAAGGTAGAGCAATTACACAAATAAAATCACTATTATTTTATTATTATTATTAGTATTATTATTATTATTATTATTATTATTATTATTATTATTATTATTATTATTATTAGGAGCAATACAGTAGCTGTGCAGAAACAAACATTTCTTGTTAGTATTCTCATCACAGGAGTGAGTTTAGAGATCAGTTTATGGTTATAGCTTAGTTTTACTGGGAGGAGGTGTGAATGTTTGTATGACCCAGTCTTTACGGATTAAAGGCACAGAGTGGTGTATGTAGAGATGAGTATGTGTGTATATGGTATCCGGGTTGACAAAGAAATGGAGCACAAACACTGTGAATATCGTAAAAATAGGAGGTATGTATTGAGATGTTCAAACACCAGATAAACTTCAAGGTGGACCAAGGACCAAATAACAATCTAAAGTACCTACAAAAATAAACAAACAACTTCCCTGAACTCCCACCACAGTGACAGGGAAGAAACCCACACGCAACACAAATGGCAGCCACACCCCTATTGCCAGTGAACATCAAGGTTTATAGGCTCTAGGAATCTACAGCTCTGTCTGCAACTCTTAAACTATCTGGAAACCCAACTGGCACAGTAATCGATGCTTAAATTGTTTATTAACCAGTGCAGTGTACTGTTGCAGGATGTAGATTTGAAAGGGTTCACTTGCACTCTGACATGTATGACTGTTTTTACAGTATTATGCAACATCACTCTTCATTCCAGGCCACACAAAATACTTTAATGCACATAGAAAAGTTTTATGAACATCTGCATGTCCAGAACAAGGATGGTCAAGACTTTGTGATTTTCGTAAGGGACAAGGAACATCTAGCTGAAAGAATTCCAACCAACTATGAGCTACATTTGGAAACTATTTTCTCATGAACCCCTTGTTTTCTATAAAATAAGCAGTGTGATAAGTAGTCAAGTCTAATTTTCTCACCACAGTCTTAAAATTAAGGTTCTAAGGATGGATCTGCCTTTTGAGCAGCCACTAATTCGATGATATAGAGAGCTCAACATTGGCCGGAACATCTATCCTGCTCTTTCATTGGCTCTGTAAGATCACAGGAAGTGATAAGGCTTTAATACACCCCACTGCTCTGTCACTCAGTCAGTCATTAGAGTGACAGGATGGAGCTCAGTCGACTTGCTGTGATGCTTTGTGAGTAAATGTTCTATTTGTGTCTTTATTAGAGTGAGTGATGGTGTATAAAGTTGTTCATCTGCAGTCTGAATGTCCTGATTAATGAGGTCATTGTGTTATTAGGACATTGCTTGTTTGCTAAACAGGAAATGGCAGGCTGGTGTTTGTTCTGTCACCAAAGCAGGTCATAGTTGTGACCAAATGAAATGTATTTTTTTTTTTGCTGTTGTGGTGAGCCTTTGGTGGTCTTTCCTATGCAGAGATTGGATTTAACTCAACCATTGTAGCATTAAATAGACTTACTGAGAAATACCTTATGACCTACATCTAAAATTTTGTTACTTTTATGGTCTCTTCTAAAAAAAAAAAAGTAGTACACCGTGTTCAATATTATAAACACTAACACCAATGTAGTGCACAGCAATAAAAAAAGAATAGAGTCAGAATAGTTGTGCAAAAAATACAATTTCTCATCAATTTTATTATTATTAATAATATTATTATTATTATTAGGGGCATGAGAGCAGAAACAAGTTTGCAGTTGTTATTTCAGTTCATAATTTAATGCTGCTATTTAATCCGAGATGTGAAGAATGGGGAAGGTGTAAACTTAGATATGTAAGCAATTTTTAACTCTTTAGCTGCTGAAGTTCAGTTATGGGTAAATGTAACTTTAGTGATCCTCAATGAGTAAATATTAGTAAAAGATAACACAAGTGAACACAACATTCAGTTTTTAAATAAAGGTTTTATTATACCCCTTAGGGGGTGTTTGATATAGTCCCTGAGATTCTGGTCCATCCTCACATCTAATTGCTTCAGATTTCCTCAGCTACAAATTTATGCAGTGCATTTCCAATTCTATTACAGTACATACTGAAGGCGCTCTTTGGGTTTTAGATTGAGTAAGTGTGGCCCCCAAAGTACACTGAACTCACTGTGAAGCTAAAATTTAAAATATAAGATGATAAATTTTAAAAACAAATTGGAAAGTACACTTGATTGAAATAAAGGGTACATTGTGTGGAATAGTGGAAAAGTGGAAAATGCATTATTAAATGGCTACCATAATTTCTATTAATTTCTATGATCATTGTCAGGATTCAGCTTTTTTTGTCTTTATCATACATTCTTTTGTATACTAAATATTACCAGTGTCTTTCTGTGCCTTTGTCCATTGTCTCCACATCTCATCAATCCCTCCAGAGTATTTAAGTTCCCCTCTTTCCTCAGTACTTTGCTTGGTCTTTGTGCTTGTCAATCCAGAGACTTCTGCTCATCGGAACCTTTGCTTTACCTATTTTTGCCCATCATCTTCTGGACATTGAATAAAAAAAAAAAATTGAACTTTTCATTGAGTCCATCTTTGTACTTGGGTCCACCCCAAATTGAACCCAGTTCAAGCTCTAATCTTGACGCTTATGGTCTCTGTGAAGGAACATCTCAGTACTGCTAGATTAATCTAATACACATTTAAACCAAATGAATGCACAGCAAATTTAATAATCTGTATTTACCAATATCTGTTAAAAAATAAGAACAATAACTTCTAATAAAATAAGCTTCTCTCTAGTACTCCACACACACAAGGCAGCAAATAATTCAGAGGCCTGAAAGCATAGACCAGTTCATAGTAATTTTAAGTTTTGTTTCCCTTTAAATACAATGTAAAAAAAACAACAGCTTAATGTGCCAGAGAAGGTGTGAATGTAGATGTGTCAGCAATAGCTAACTCTTTCCTCAGTAAGTGCTGATAGGGCTAATTTAACTCTACTTAGACTCATTGACCAACAAGAAATCTAATCTGACAGGAACAGAAAAACAGTTAGCAGTATTTACACAGCTAATTATTTTAATTCACACTGACCTCACTGTATCTATTATGGTTCTAATTGTGATTATTTGAATTCAGAGACCTTAAAGATACTAGAGTAGATCTTTCTAAATAATTTTGTGGGTTTGGTGTCTATTAATGCTAATATATTTATGTCATGTTCTGTCTCTTTTTATTTTTAGTGCTAATGTCACTTTTGGCCCAGTCACAAGGTGATTTATATCTAATTTACCCTTAATATTGTGTGCAAATGTGATTTTTCTTTTTAAGTTTACTGATCGCATATGATACTAATTATAATAAAATAGTTTTGAATTTAATATTCCATATGCCCCTGATTTCATAATAGAAAGTAGAATACACACAAGTAATTACATTTTTGTTATTTTTGATCTACCTTATGTGTTTTATTAACAACAGAATGTGTCACAGGGAGCTATAAAGCGGAGGTGTCCATAAAACCTGACACACATGTGTTTATTGGAGAGACTGTTGCTCTCAGATGTAGCATACCAGAAAGAGGACTTGCTAAGATGCCCTACAGCTGGAATAAAAATAATAGTAAACTCATTGAGGGAGGAGAGAGATTTTATACAGACAGCACGATGCAGACATTCAAAATCCGCTCTGTTGGATACTCTGACAGTGGTAACTACACCTGCAGAGGACAATGGATTGGCGCTGTGAGCTCAGAGATGAGTGATGCTGTTACACTGATTGTATCAGGTGAGTCTCTTTATTTTTCATATTTTGCTGGTTTATATTTAATGTTAATATCTTTCAGTGTCTGTGACCTTGTTTTATTTTGACTTTCTTTCAAAAGAATCATGTCTTGTTCCAGTTCCTTTGGAACCACACTATGAACACCCTGAACCACACACCACATCATGAACCAAACTACCAACCTGAGCTTTTTTGCTTTCTTTTTTGCAAAATCATCATTTACATCAACCCTATATGCAACCATATATGCACGTCATTGTTCACAATTGATCAAACTCCCTGAACCAAAGACTTATACAACTCTATGGCTAATTCTAGCCATAATACACATTTAAAATCTATATCCCCATAAGATAGATGTCTTTTAAAGTAGCATTTTTAGCGAACACGAGATTCCCCTTTCTGAACTCAGTTAAGGACATAATCAGTAAATCACAGGAAATCTTTATGACATCACCTCAATTAAAGTTCAACAAATCAATGTGTTAGATTAACTACATTTCAACTAGACTAGTTAGGTTGTAATTGTTTAGTTGCAAACTACAAACATTAATACAAACTACCTAGTATAAATTGTAATGTTATGTAAAAAATATATATTGTTGCCCTATGAGTAATAGCATAGCAGGTAACATAGAATAACATAACATATATACAGTTGTTATTAGCCTACACTATCCTCATAATGGAAATGATAGTGCTACATGCATACCTTTAACACTTGCGCCTCTTTTTTTTTTTAATTGGTCTCCTGTTGGTTTAGACCTTTTTTTTTGGGATCCATTATTTTAGATTGATTATGTTGGATTTGAATTATTCATCCTTAATTGTTTGGATGCAGCTTTCCTTACTGACATGACATCAGTCTAGGTCTTGCCAGTTCTCCCACTAGAAAAGGCTGAAGGCTGAGGTGATGTCCAACAACCCCTGTCTATCCTTTCTAAGTGTATAGATACTTCTCTGGGTGTTGGGTGCACACTCTAAATCATGACCAGGTTAATTGACCCCACATGGTGACATGATATTACAACTGACATGACGGTGCAAATAAAAAAAAATAAAAAAATTGTGTGTGTGAATGTGTCAGGGAACCACCAGCCAGGCCTCCCTCCTGCACTCAACACTCTCGCTCATGTATAAAGGGTATATACATATATGAATTAGAGACAGATTTATGAACAGCTGTGAAAGAGACAAGACAGGAACACCATAACCAATAAACGGAAAGGGTGGAGACATGACAAGAATGAAATAAATGTATACACAACGGACACACGACAAAAACAAGCATGGCTACATTAACACAGAAACAAATGCTTGTGCTATGAGGGGCACATTAAACCCTGGATCAGGAGGGAGGCTGTGGAGTAAGTACTGCTGGCCGCTGGGCATAAGCAGGTCATGGAGGAGGCTACACTGCGACTCCCTGGCATGGACAGATTATCAGCAGAAGCCACGCTGTTGCCCGTTGGCATGGACAGCTCATGGGAGGCAGTAGAGGGGAAAGACATTGCATAAATAAATAAAACATATACACAACAGGCACATGACCAAAATAAACATACAGTATATGGCTAGATAAACACAAAAGTGAATTGTTGTGCTATGACAAGTGAAAAACAGCTCTGACATGATTATTTTATTCCAACAGAAAAACCCAAACCGACAGTGAGAGTGAATCCGCAGAGCTTTGTCTACTCTGGAGACACCATCACTCTGAGCTGTGAGCTGCAGCAGATGACTGGATGGGTGTTTTTCTGGTATAAAAATAAACAGGACTTACAGCTTCAGAACAGTGAACAAGCAAGCACACTTAATGTGACAGTTAATGATCCAGAACATATGGTGTATCAGTGTTGTGCACTCAGGAGGAACCAATACTACAGATATAAAAGCCCCAGCTCCAGCTCCAGCTGCTGCTACACAGAGCTCAGTGATCAGTTGAAAATTACAGTGAGAGGTGTGTCTTGTTTTTTCCTTATTTCCATACAGGTGCCTTTTTGGTTCTTTGAAACTGATCTTGGTGTTGCTGTTTGCACGAGACCGTTCGGTTCAGGGAAGGAAGAACGGTGTCTCGAGATCAGTTTTGGCAGAACCAGATTTATTTTTTTATTTTCCTCTCATGCTTTCTCACACACAAGTGCACACACACACACACACACACACACACACACACTCTCACACACACACACACACACACACACACACACACACACACAGTTGTTCCCAACTGCCTTTGCCTTAGTCAACCACTGTCTGTGTCTGGAGGAAGACCTGATCTATGCTCCTCAAGTCCTGCCACAGCTTTTGGACCCTTTTCCACCTTCAAAGTCCTCAACACTGTGGCAGTTCGCCTAAAACTCCCTAAAGTCCTCCGCATCCACCCAGCCTTCCACCTCTATTGTCTCAAGCCTGTTCAGGCATACTTCCTGGTTCTACGAGGCTTGAATTTGTTTCTTGTTTTTTTAGTTGCTCCTGCCCCAAATTGGTCTGTTTGCTGGTATTGAATTTATTGACTGTGTTTTCAGATTTTTCTCTCTGTACTCTGTTACTATGACCTGCTTTACTAAATCTTTATTAAAGTCTTTAACTTTCTGCTGGAATACCATTGTACCATTGACCAGCCATTCTCAGCAATCCTCATTAGCAAAATACAAAGGATAGACCCCAGGTTTGTTAAAAATTGTTTGTTTAAGAGAACAAGTATTGCTTAATTATTGTAATTCCTGGATATTTTTTAATGGTCAAAAAAATCTTAAACTATGGACACGTTTAAAAAGTATTTGTCATAGCTGTTTTAATGCTTTTTTTTTTTTTTTGTATTTCCTATGTAACAGAGAGACCACAGGCAGTACTGAGTGTATTTCCACAGAACTGGCTGACTGAAGGAAACTCAGTGACTCTAAGCTGTGAGGTTACAGACTCCTCTACAGACTGGACATTCAGCTGGTACACAGTTGTTCCGTACAGAGACGGATTATCTCAAATAAAAAGTACTCATGGCTATATCATGTATTTAGAGCTTCTCTCAGACAGCAGTGGCTCTAGAGGCAACTTTCTCAGTCCTTTTGCTCTTCATCAAAATGGAGTTTATGTGTGCAGAGGACAGAGAGGAGAACCAGCCATTCACACACAGTACAGCAATCCACAGCCTTTATGGATCAGAGGTGAGAAAAAAATAATTATTATTTGAAAGTATAGAAAGGTATGTGTCAAGGATCCACCTGCCACGCCCCCCTTTTGTGGCTATCATGCCTACGCTCTCCCTGGAGCTCCAGGCTTAACCACGCACACCTGGGGCTCGTTGTCTCTCATGCCTCCGCTCTCTCTGGAGCTCCAGGCTTAACTATGCACACCTGGGACTCATCATCACTCCACCCCGCTCCTACATAAATCCCTCACTCACACTCACTCCCCGTTCATTATTGTATGTATTGGTTGTGAATGTGTTGGATGTACGTACTGCTGTATGTACGTGTTTATGGTTGCATGCAGGACTCTATGTGTTCCGTTCCTTCCGGACTCCAATATCCCGTGCCGGCTGCGTGTTTCCTTTCAGCGCATCTTGGATCAGCTACGCTTCTCCCCAAGCGCACCTCGGACTCCCTCAACCCAAGGACTGCCGTGTGCGTGTGTGCGTGTGCATGTGTGCGTGTGTGTATCTCTCTCCCTCACTCTCGTCATTGTAACTCGAGCGAGCTGTACTTCGGCTTCCGCCTCCGTTTCACTTGCACCGTGACAGTATGAATATTTGATAATGCATAATTTGTATATTAATGTTTATAATTATAGAGACCCAAGTACATTACGATGATCTTGCTTTGTGATTTCCTGTATATTACGTATCTGACCCTTGTTGTTGGGTCAGATTTTTATGGGGAACATACAAGATGCAGGAAAAGGTTGAGGATCAGCATAATTTAATTTTAAATACAAGAAAAGGAGACCAGGTATCCATTAATGATTTAACCAAGTATACATACATTTTAATGAACTGAATGTGTACTAAACAGAAACAAATAGAAATAGAGGAATACAGTATTCTTTCTTTCTTCCTTTCTTTCTTTCTTTCTCAAAAAGCTTGTCAAACAAATAAACAATATGCATAATTTACAGTTTGGTGGGAATTTGAGTTCAAGTCTGTCAGTGACTTCATAAAGGCAAGAAGAATTGTACATCCCAAAGACTCTAAACTTTCACAAATCCTGGGATTGACAATATTCAGTTTATTTCATGTTTAAGAGCATGGGCTAAACTAATAAGCTTTGCAGTGAAGTGACCTGGAGGTAGTGTTATTTAGAACTAGAGTAACACTCAGGCAACAGTGACATCTAGTGTTCAGGAGATGTTTCCTGCTAATGTTATTTATTGATTGTGAGCATCTGGTCCTCACTTTAATTTCAAGGTTGATATAAACTTTTGCCATTCATACTAATGCCAAAAACTATGCAATGTATTTTCTGGTAATTCACTGTGAACCAATGCATTGCTTAAATTCCATACAATCTTGTAAAATAATAGTATTTTGCTGAGAAATAGATAGTACATTTGCAGAAATGTATTTATTCTACATAACATTGCATTGCTTCTATGTAAATAGGCCTTCTCTGTGTTGAAGGTGAATCTCCTCCAGTGTCTCTGATCATCAGTCCCAGCAGAACTCAACACTTTACTCGTGACTCTCTCTCACTGAGCTGTGAGGACCAGAGTAACTCTACTGGATGGACAGTGAGACGATACACAGACAGTGAAGGAGTGTTAGATTGTTCACAGCGGGGATCAGTTACAGGATCTACATGTAACATCAGCTTCCTCTCCACATCCTACACTGGAGTTTACTGGTGTGAGTCTGAATTTGAAGAAAACAGTAATCCTGTCAACATCACAGTTCATGGTGAGACTTTAGGTGGAAAGATTCTTCAATATTCACTTTTCATAAATGGTTGTTCTGATGTATCCATAGTTCAGGAAATGTTCTCATCTAATGTACACTGTAAAGTTTTCTGCAGTCTTTAATTAAACACCTGCAGATGCCATAAGTTTATCGAGTTCTTTTAAATAGAGATTAATTAGATAACTTTACATTTTGTAATTATTTACTCATCTTCTAGTTTGCATTTTTTTTTTTACTTAAAATGTTAACATGTTAATATGGTTCTCTGTGTTCTAGATGGTGATGTGATCCTGGAGAGTCCTGCCCATCCTATTATAGAGGGACATCCTCTGGATCTACGCTGTTTATTTCAAAATACAAATCCCTCAAACCTCCGAGCTGATTTCTATAAAGATGGATCAGTCGTCCAGAAGCAGACTACAGGAGAGATGATCATCAATAAAGTCTTAAAGTCAGATGAAGGTTTCTACCACTGTAAACACCCAGAGAGAGGAGAGTCACCGAGAAGCTGGATCTCAGTCAGAGGTGAGAATTTTACTTCAGCCCTTTCAGTGTATTGCACTGGTTCAGTTTATATGTGCAGTAGATAAAAGCTTAAATTCTGCCCTTGTTCTTTCTTCAGTCTCAGGTTCTATACCCATTAGAGGAAGAGCAGCAGTGTCTGTGAGTTTGGGACTTTTGTTCATTGCTTTACTGTTCTTAATGATCTTGCTGTGGTGCTGCAAAAAAACAAAAGGTCAGTGTGAGGGATGAATGAGGAGGACACCAGAACACACATCACTTTAGACTGGTCAGTCTCTGTCTCACTGATTGTTTCCTTCTACATCTGTTCATAAAAAAAATATATATTTTAACACTTAGCATTCATGTACATTTCAGACATTGTTCTTTAAATCTTTGTTCCATTTCTACTAGGAAGTGATAATATCTATTCCAATGTGGATCTGGCAGATATGAGGAGAACAGGTAGATTTAATTAAATTCAACTTCAGATGAACTGTGTACAGTAACGAACAGAAATGTCTTGTAGTATTTAACACACTGCACTGTTTCAGGTAAAGCTAAAGCTGAGAGCAGCGAAGTCATTTATGCACAGGTCACAAAGAAAATGAAGGCAAAAAGAAACATTGGTAGAGTATTTTTAAATCTTCCAAGTTTTATGTATTTATTAACAAACAGCAAATGTTTTCTATTAACAATGTGAAACCAATGTATATGAATATCAGTGAAATTTCAAATGTTCAATAGTCAGTTCAGTCATAAGATTTGATTATTTGACAGGAGACATAAAATCTGTGGATGATTTTACTGTCTACTAAGAGATGAAGCACAACACGGAGGTAAGAGTCATGGCATTTACTGTATATAAATTAAAACCAATTCTAACACCATGAAGAAATATTTTAAAGGTGCACTGGGTAGAATTTGGCATCCAGCAGTTACACCATTCTGCTAGTATACAAAACCCTGTCTTACAGGCTGTATAGTCATTCATGTTAGCTTGATAGCTGTCTACATAATTTGTCATGACATGGTTAGCTATGAACGTGTAAAAACAATGACACAAATAAAAAATTTTTTAACCTCTGTGATATAAATGATAGCAATATCAGCAGATATGTATTCATAAACTTTCTATCATTTATATTAATGTGTAATTTAATGTATTTATTTTTTTATATCTACAGTGAGCCACATGTTTGTCTACACTGAATCTACGGCCATGTAACAGATAGCTGGAAAATGTACATTTTGTTTTTCTTCTGTTTTTTTTTTTTTTTCATCACACTCAACAAAAATATGAAAATTGTGTCACTGTTCAAGTTCACATATCAAAATCATCATCAGCAGCAGTAAAAGAATACTTTGTGCCTTGAGAAAGAACCAATAAACATTTACAGTAATTTTATAACTAATAGTAAATAATAAAGAATATATAACTATTATTACTAATCCTGAGTAAATGTAGCAGTTCAGCCACAATAACCTGTATAAGTGCAATTATTAAGTCAGTAAGCAGCAGTCTGGGACAGCGGTCCCCAACATTTTTTGCACCATGGACTGGTTTAATGTCAGACAATATTTTCACAGACCGGCCTTTAAGGTGTGGCGGATAAATACAACAAAATAAAATGATGCGACCATAAAAACTGGTATTTTCTAAATATAATAATAAACGCGAATCCACTGTGTTTGTTTTTTGTTCATTTTGCTCGCTTGGGGGTTTAAATTTAGTGGTAATGTAATGTGTTAGCGGCCGGAGCCCCTTTAAGAAGGTAGAAGATGGAGGTAAGACATGTGACCGAGGCATCATGACATGCATCAAGAGTGAGTCATAGACAGATGTGGCGGAGAGAATCCGGTGATTTTCCAAAATAAATCAATTGGTCCGCAGCACGGGATTTGGGGACCACTGGACTAGTAAACGGAAAGCAATACATCGGTACAATATATCCGGGTAGTGATGAAGTATTGTACAAAATAAAATAAAAAACACCTCCTGTATCATTCTGCAGAGAAACTGAATAAGCCTGTTACTGAAAATGCTCTGCTGTTCAGATGGCACTAGGTGTTCTGTGACTTATTTTTTTTCACAACCCCATCAAAACTAGGAAGCATCCCAAGACACAGCCAGCCTTCTTTATCAGTTAGTTGAGCTTCATTGTTTTTCCATTTTTTATGCTGTCTCCCCAGCATAATGCTGCAAAAAACACAGCGGTCACAATGGGGCCAGAACCTCCTTATGAAGTAGACTATACTCATCCCCCTCCTGAACACAGTCATAGAGTATACTCATCCCTATCCTGTACATAGTAGTAGAGTATACTCATACTTTTCCTGTACATTGGAACATTTTTAGGGTTAGGGTTCTATATTTTCCTTTTAATGCAATTCAGTGGTTTTCTTTTTCTACTTTTTTTTCTTATTAAAGTGAATTTAATATACACAATGCTTGTTTGCATATTTTTTACCTTTAAAAATCATATTACAACTATTTTTTAAATTACAGTTTAATAAAAAATATTAATTCAAACCCAATTCCAAAAAAGTTGGGACACTGAACAAATTGTGAATAAAAAAACAATGCAATAATGTGGAAGTTTCAAATTTCAATATTTTATTTAGAATACAACATAGATGACATATCAAATGTTTAAACTTAGAAAATGTATCATTTTAATGGAAAATAAGTTGATTTTAAATTTCATGACATCAACACCTCAAAAAAAGTTGGGACAAGGCCATGTTTACCACTGTGTGGCATCCTCTCTTCTTTTTATAACAGTCTGCAAACATCTGGGGACTGAGGAGACAAGCTGTTCATGTTTAGCAATAGGAACATTGTCCCATTCTTGTCTAATACAGGCTTCTAGTTGCTCAACTGTCTTAGGTCTTCTTTGTTGCTTCTTCCTCTTTATGATGCACCAAATGTTTTCTATGGGTGAAAGATCTGGACTGCAGGCTGGCCATTTCAGTACCCGGATCCTTCTTCTACACAGCCATGATGTTGTAATTGATGCAGTATGTGGTCTGGCATTGTCATGTTGGAAAATGCAAGGTCTTTCCTGAAAGAGACGACGTCTGGATGGGACAATATGTTGTACAAGAACTTGGATATACCTTTCAGCATTGATGGTGCCTTTCCAGATATGTAAGCTTCCCATGCCACACGCACTCATGCAACTCCATACCATCAGAGATGCAGGCTTCTAAACTGAGCGCTGATAACAACTTGGGTTGTCCTTATCCTCTTTAGCCCGAATGACATGGCGTCCCAGTTTTCCAAAAAGAACTTCAAATTTTGATTCGTCTGACAGTTTTCCACTTCGCCACAATCCATTTTAAATGAGCCTTGGCCCAGAGAAAACACCTGTGCTTCTGGATCATGTTTAGATATGGCTTCTTTTTTGGCCTATAGAGTTTTAGCCGGCAACGGTGAATGGCACGGTGGATTGTGTTCACCGACAATGTTTCCGGGAAGTATTCCTGTGCCCATGTTGTGATTTCCATTACAGTAGAATTCCTGTATGTGATGCAGTTCCTGAAGGGCCTGAAGATCACGGGCATCCAGTATGGTACCCTTACACACAGAGATTGTTTCAGATTCTCTGAATCTTTGGATTACCAATCATGTTGCTAATTTGACCTAATAAGTTACAAATTGGTCCTCCAGCTGTTCCTTATATGTACATTTGATTTTTCCGGCCTCTTATTGCTAACTGTCCCAACTTTTTTGTAGCTCTTATGGATTCCAATATATGTGAATATTTGGCATGACATTTCAAAATGTCTCACTTTCATCATTTGATATATTATATATATTCTAGGGTGAATAAAATATAAGTTTATGAGATTTGTAAATTATTGCATTCCTTTTTTATTCACAATTTGTACAGTGTCCCTAGAAGGTGGGGTTGTCAATATCTATCAAAAGTGGTCAAAGAAAGGAAGTGTGAACCATTGACAGGGTGATGACAATGGGTGTCAGTGCAACAGGGCAGTAGTTGTTCACACACACACACACACACACACACACACACACACACACACACACAC
>JAAIIK010018094.1:0-30388 GCA_014706435.1 Silurus glanis | reverse complement strand
CACACACACACACACACACACACACACACACACACACACACACACACGAGAGACATACCGTTCCCATACCAGCAGGTGGCAGTAGTCTGTATTCTGTAACCAAACAGGGAGACTATGCATCTCTCATTACTGTCTCCAACTTTCCTCCTTCTACAGTCGAATGTTCCAGATTTTGTCTCATCACTTCAGATCTCCAGTTCCTCTGTTTTCATGCAAAGTTGCTACTCTTAGACTTGTTTCCATGTTGGAGGTTTGGCTTTTTGGCCACAATTCTTCCATGAAGAACACTTCTGGCCAGACTTCTCCAGACAGCATATGGTTGTACACGAGTCCCACTGGTTTCCTCCGGTTCTGCTGGACATCTGATGTCAAAGTGCACCATTCTGATGATAATGTGTTCTAATGGGAATATGTATAATGTATTCGCAGCTCTTCTCACAATCCTTTTTGTTTTCTTGCCAGAAAATTGTAACAAACTTAATGATTTAGTGTGCAACTTGTTTGATTGACAGGTCTCTGGACTAATCAGGTGTAAGGGTCAGGGAAAAGACATTTTTGCATTGTGTATTTGCACAGTATTTACATGTGATTTACATTCTATGTGCCCGGATTTGCATTAACATGGTTCTCTGATTAGATTAGCAAAACAAGGACCACAGAATGACCAGAAAGGCGTCGACACTTTCACTCCATTTTTTTATTTAATATTGAAAGCAAAAAAAAAAAAAGGAGAAAATAGCTTTTTGATCGTTTTGAACACAAAAAAAAGAGAAAATTACTTATTTATTAATTTCCTCCCCTGGGTTCATCACACACAGTGTAATATTCACAATCTCACAATATCAAAAATGACCAGTTTCCTAACAGGGACAATATTTTCATTTCAACATCTAAACCCCCATGAAGTCACTGATGGATTCTGTGCTGGATGAGATGTGGGAGCACAATGTATATAATGCTGGACTTTGGATCAAAAGGTTGTTAGTTTAAATCCCTGCACCACCAATCTGCCACTGCTAAGACCTTCAGCAAGGCCTTTAACCCTCGACTGCTCAGTGTATAAATAAGATGATTGATCATAGGCCACTCTGGATAAGGCTGTGTTCCAAAATGCCGTAAATGTAATGTCAATGGTTGATAGATTTTTCTGAAACAAAATACAAATGAACACGACATACAGGGACCCAGAATCACACACATCTCTACTACTTCCTCCATAACATCTCAACACACATTTAATAAGTACGTATATAACAGGATTTGATAAACCCACAGCTGTCAAACAGTAAACTACAAACAGCCACATTTATAATCCAGTGCAGCCAATAGAAAAGCAGCTTGAACTAACGGAGCTGTGTTTCACAAATGGTTTTGATGTTAAAATTGTAAATAACGTGGGTCATTTCTGCATTTTGTTTCTATCTTGTAATTGTTGTAGCGTAAAATGGCGATCGCTTGTTTTCCTGCGTTCCGGCAGTAGTTTTAGCGTGAAACGTGATTAATCCACTCCCTCACGTGTTCAGTTGCACGATTTACACCTTAAACATCGCATCTGGTCTGGGTTTCGGTAGGAGGAAAATAAAACCTTATGATTGATCACATTAAATATCTCTCTTTATATCTATATATAGAGAGATATTTATGTGTGTGTGTGTGTGTGTGTGTGTGTGTGTGTGTGTGTGTGTGTGTATAAGGCCTGAGAGGTGAACTGTGGCGCTGTGGACTGTAAGATTCAGGATTCAGAATTTGATTAGTCACAATCATGAGGTGGTAGATTTAAGACTTGCTCTGCTCACAAGAAAGGACTTTATTTATCTTTGTTTACACACTGTCACCTTTAAAAAATTCCCCTTCGAGCAGCAATGCAGTGCTCCCACTGTTCCCACCACTTCTGGAATGTGTCCTGGAAGTCTGGATCTTCATCATGAAGAGGACGAAGTCTGCAGAAGCCAAATTTGGCGAGTAGGGTGGTGCGGAAGTGAGATCATGTTTCCGGTGTGAAACTCACGTGTGAGAGTTGAGACTTACGTACGTGTCTTTTGGCACACTGACTTATGAAGGTCGGTGCTCCCTGTGACTGTGCGTGCAGCCTCGTGTTACAAAACCCGTCTCGAAACTTTTTTAAACAACCTCGTAGTTATGCACAGAATATGACCTGCAGTGGAATGTGAACCTGAAGAGCAACAAAACCAAAAAACATGAACAATATAACAATATAAAGTGCACAAAGACAGACAAAGGAAGCAGATAAAGTCACTATGAGTTAGTTTAGATTTTTACAGCCTTTTTATATATCAGATAAAAGCATAAATTGTTTGTTAGTGCGAATATATTTGTCTTCATTGCCCTGTTTTTTTATTTATTTATTTATTTTTTTCCTATGGATATTCTATTCATGGTCTTCTCATATCCACACTGCGCATGTCAACGTTCCTCTCCATTCAAAAACCCAGCGTGCGTACGCCATTTGCGTGCGTGCCTGGGGGCTGGACTGACCAATCAGCGTCGAGAAGCGCCGTCTGCGTCAGGAAGCACGACAGGGTCGCGTCTCCCGTGCGTGATGACGTAATCATCTCCTTTCTGAGGCGCAGTCGGTCTAGTCGAGCCGCGTATCCGATCAGCACCGAGCCGCCGCCATGTCAAAAGAGGTGCAAGTTATTATTATTATTATTATTATTATTATTATTATTATTATTATTTATAATGTGTTGTTTATTTGCCGTGTATTTTTTTTATATCGCGAAAAAAAAATCTGCATTGAAGTTGTAGCATGGATGCTGATTTTATTTATTTCTAACTGTCTAAATTAGACTCGGCTGCATGTTCTTTATATTAAAATCATATAAAAAAATCGTTTGACTGTGTTAATAATAACTATATCTTGCACGCAATTCATGCACGATTGAAACCTTTGTCCTGGGTTGAATTCCGAATGGCTGTGTTTTAATCGCGAAGTGCACTAGATAGGGCGCAGAGCGTGTTTCAATCGCCCCCTGTGTAGTGCACAAATGTAGCGGTAATGGAGTTAATTGGGACCGAGCCGCCATCTTTTGTTATTGAAATCAATGGTCTTTGTCACAGAGGCTTTTCTCCATGCAAAAGTGTCCATGTTTATTTATTAAACATCTTTAATTGAGATGTGAGGTTTATTTTCCAGTGTTATAACGTTTATGATCTGAATTAGGACCTTTTTTTTCTCTCTCTGAGAGGTGTGGGGGTGAAGGACTGGGATGAATCCTCACATCCTGTATCCTGTATGGAATAGAAATGCACTTCTGTTTTTAATGGAATAATAATAATAATAATACAAATAATAATACAAAATAAATAATGATTCCTGGTGGTTCTGTTGTTTCCATTCTTCTCAGATGTGCACGTTTCTTTTACATTTGTGCACGTTATTAATCTAATCATCTAAATCTCTTGTGTTTTGTGTCTCTGGGAAGACGCCTCGTGAGCCCGAGCAGATGCGAAAGCTCTTCATTGGGGGTCTGAGCTTCGAGACAACAGATGAGAGCCTTCGGGCGCATTTTGAACAATGGGGAACTCTGACAGACTGTGTGGTGAGTGTGACTTCCCCCCGTCTGGGAGACTCTCCAGGACATGCTGCTAAAGCGAAATAATCAGACACTGAATGTTTATTCAAGAGTAAAACATTGGAGCTTTTATCCTTTTAAAGTTACATTCATTCTCGATGAAACGAGCGTGTGGCCCTCTCTTTTACTGTCTCTTTTCTCTTCTGTCTGACACTGGAGACTCCTTCCACACACTCCTTCCCCGAGCTACGGAAACAATATCAGAGCGAGCTGGTTGATGTACACTTATAATCCGCAGCTGCACTTCTATAAGACTGACCCATGGGCGTATTGTTCCAGGTGATGAGGGATCCGAACACTAAGAGGTCGAGGGGGTTCGGCTTCGTGACCTACAGCTCGGTGAACGAAGTGGACGCGGCGATGGACGCGCGACCTCACAAAGTGGACGGGAGAGCCGTGGAGCCCAAAAGAGCCGTCTCGCGAGAGGTGATCACATTTCCCCTGCGCTTTCTTTTCAACCTGTAACAGTATTATTAATATGATGTGATGGATGACTGGTGCTTCATCTCCACACGGTGGGGTTCCTGAACCTTTGCCTTTTGCTACCTTTTTTGTAATTAGTATATTTATAATTAGTATTTTTATAATTAGTATATTTATAATTAGTATTTTTGTAATTATTATATTTGTAATTAATATATTCAAAACAGGTGATTAATGTGTGAAAGTCTCAGTTGATCTGCAGCGAGTGTTTTAGTGTGATGACAGTGTGTCTAGTGTTTAGAGTGATTTTTGTGATGAAAATCATTGTTGTTCGGGTTTTGGCACCATTCAAGTCAAGATGGCGTTCAGATCAAATGTTATTTTTAAATTAAAATCAGATTAAAAAAATGTATTTTTAGGACTCGTGCAGGCCGGGCGCTCACTCCACGGTGAAGAAGATCTTTGTCGGAGGAATCAAAGAGGACACGGACGAGGAGCACCTGCGTGACTACTTCTCTCAGTTCGGCAAAATCGAGGAGGTGAACATCATGACCGAGAAGAACAGCGACAAGAGGCGGGGTTTCGCCTTCGTTACGTTTGAGGACCACGATTCAGTGGACAGGATAGTCAGTGAGTATCTCACACGCAGACGTGGTGATGAACTGGCCCTGGGGTCACGAACATCATAATGAATGAATAATTTCTTGGTTCCAGTTCAGAAGTACCACACAGTGAACGGGCACAACTGTGAGGTGAGGAAAGCGCTTTCCAGGGAAGAGATGAACAGAGTGTCCATGAACAACAGAGGTGAGAGAGAAGGAGATGTTAATTTCTGAGCGTTATGTTTGAGAGTAATGGTGAGATAACGGACTCCGGCGTGTCTCGTGCCGCTGTAGGAAGTCGCGGAGGCAGTGGAGGAAACTTCGGCGGTCGAGGAGGAGGATACGGAGGTGAGAAGTTTTCTAATCGCTGAACCTCAGGAGCGTATATGGAGCAGTGTGAGGTTTTAAATGGCGTTCTCTCTGCAGGTGGATATGGAGGAGGTGGGCGTGGTGGATATGGGGATGGAGACGGATATGGAAACGGTTACGGAGGAAACGGTGAGAAGGTTTTAGGACGCTATGACGAACGCTGACTCGTGGTTGTTCTATTGGATTTGTTTGTATAATAAATTAAGAAATTTGTAACAGGTGGGTACGGTGGAGGTGGTCCTAATTACGGCGGTAACCGTGGATACGGAGGAGGTGGCGGAGGCGGGTACGGAAACCAGGGCGGGGGTGGATACGGAGGCGGGGGATACGACAACTACAATGGAGGAGGTGGAGGTGGAGGAAACTACGGAGGAGGTTTGGGTTACGATTGATGTTCTTTGGTTTGTCTTGTTGTTTGGTGGAGATCATCAGCACTCTATAACGAGAGAAAAATACAACTCTTGTAGGAAACTTTGGAGGCGGCGGCGACTATAACGACTTCGGCAACTACAACAACCAGTCGTCATCTAATTACGGCCCGATGAAGGGAGGAAACTACGGAGGTGGAGGACGGAGCGGCAGTGGCGGCCCATACGGCGGTGAGGGTTGATTTCACACAATTGACCCACCACAAGCCAGTTTGTGACCTTGTGTGAACGAATCCAGTGTTGTTGCATTGCGTACTGATTAAAATGGTCTTGTAGGCGGCTACAGCGGTGGTTCCGGCGGCAGCGGCGGTGGCGGTGGTTACGGAGGTGGATCTGGAGGAAGGAGGTTCTAAGTTCTGGGTAAGAATCGTTCTTATGCACTTCAGAGTCTCACCACCAGGTTCTGTGCTCTAGCTTCCATCACTTTACTTCATAAGAAGAACCATCAGTAGATCTGTGGTGACACGGAACGTATGTGTGAGAGTCTGTTTGTGTGTGTGTGTGTGTGTGTGTGTGTGTGTGTGTGTGTGTGTGTGTAAAGTGGACCGTAATAAAAGGTCTAACAGGTTCAGCAGCAAACCTTCAAACATTCACGTTAGCGAGCAAATGGTTTCTTAAAATTTGTAATCGTCAGAAAAATCCCAACAATTTGTTCACGCTTAATTCCCAAAACTCCTAAACGACACGGACCCTAATTTTCCTCAAGTCGCATACGACTCTTGGTGTACACCGGAAGCTCCGCCCCTTTCCTCGTCTCATATTCGTCTGTAGTGTTTTTTTATTTTATTCGCCGCTCGTTTGATCATTATTGTTCCTTATACACAGATTATTTTATTTCAAAAGCTGCGCGTTTGATCATTATTAGTGATGTCATATTACACACGACCAGTTCAGAACAGGATCCTGACGTAACAATCGAATGGTTCGATCAAAGTGTGAACCTGGGCTGCTGTTTTGTGTCCTGAAATAGTTCAAGCGTTCAGAACTGATTAAACAGATTTGTACAAACCAGAATTATTTTGTAGTTCCTCGTTTTCCCTTTTCTGTAAAGAGCGAGCGTTCTTCATGTAGGCAGTTTAGTCCGTACCTGAGGTTTGAAGGATAAATCGGTCATCCGAAAGCTCTCAAGCAGATTAAACTCTGGTAGAAGTCCCCGATAGTGGATTCGCCGATAACTGATTATTCGACCGATCGTTTAAAAAAAAAAATGGATCCTGGATAAAAAACACTCTGTAAAATAGTACTGAACTTTATTACAAAAATAGAAAACGGTACAAAATCATGAAAATGTGCTAAATGATATAAATATGAATATATTCATTATATTATTAAATAACAAATTGTAAATAACTAATGTAATAGAACTCGCATGTAAAAACAAACAAGTGATGTCGGTGAGTCGCCTCTAGAGGCCGCTCTCGTGATGGCAGCGGACGCAACCCGGAAAAACTATCAGTATGGATGTTTGCACATAGTTCCAGCAATCCACTATCGGTGCCGATTAATCAGCGAAACCGATGAATCGGTCGACCTCTACTCTGTGGTTTAGGAGGTGATCTGAATTAACGTGTGCCCTCATTCAGGGGAAACCTGGTTGTACGTTTTATCTGATGACATGAAGTTGTTTCCTGGTGAATTCCACACGTCGGACACGAACGTTGTTCACTCATAACCGAACCAAAATAATAATAATCGAGTTACGTTGTTCTCCAAGAGATGCACGTGAACAACAAAAACGCGCTCGGGTCCAAACCCTTCCCTCGCTGAAGGTTTGCTTCTGTGTAGCTCATGATTGCTTATTGAGAAAAGCAAAAAAAAAAAAAAAAAAGCAAAGGAAAGCAGAAAGGATCAGTGTGTAACAATGTGTTATGTTCATATTGTCCAACAGGCCACAGTACTTAGGAGAGGAGAGGAGAGCCAGAGAGAGGAGGATGAGGATGATGATGATGATGATGATGAGGATGATGATGACAGGGAAAGCAGAGAAATGAAAGAAGCAGGTTTACACACCTAGAATCTGCTCAGCGATAATAACACCTGCCACACACCATGAAACGTGTATGATAGAGAAGAAAGAAAAAAAAATCATCTTTTGGTCGGGGGGTGGGGGTGGGGGGATTAGGGGTCAGGGGGGTGGTATGTGAGGTCAGTGGTGTGTGTGGGTTTGGGTTTTTTCATAAGTCTAAACTCATTTTGGAATCTGGACGAAATGATTTTTATTGTTCGAGCTTTTTAGTGTAACATTTGATGTCCTGTGAAGTGTAAAATCATTCCATTCCGCTTTTTAGGGAACTTTTTATTTATTTTATTTCCTTTATTTTTCGACTTTTTTATGACCTTTTTAGGGTTTTTACTGTAATGCGCCATCAATCAAGATCAAATAAATCGCTCATGAGTTTTTATTTATTTATTTATTTATTTTATTATTTATCTCTGTATTTCTCAGTGTTTTTACTTCGACTACGTATTTAAAAGAAGCGATACGGCGTGATGTTCACTACAAATATTCACAATACCAACACAATAAAAAGGACAATAATATACTAATTGTACACTTTCAGTACTGAAGCTAATTATTTACATCACATCTGAGTGTTTTATTCCTCTTACACCGTAACGATTTCTCAGCATGTCCGCTTCTTTTCATTAAACAATTAAACACTCGTTCAGGGTTTCCTGAAAAACATCTTGAAGAAGTGTATAAACTCCGCTTTATAAGTTACTGCGTCACCTCTAAACCTGGAGACTCCTTCCATACACGTATGTTTCATGACGTGAGCTCGAAACATTACACGTTACAAAGTTCTGACACTGGAGACTCCTTCACCTCACACATGGACACCAACAGCCAGTTTTGTATATTTTTCAGCAAAGCGTGTGTTCAGCACGTTCCTGAACAAACCCGCTCTCAGGGAAATGGTAGGTGTTCAGAAGGTGTTCATTCATTTTCTATCACAGCAGCTCTGAATGTTTCTTACCAACATCTGGCAACCAAGCTGATTTTTTTTTTTGTCTTATATTAGTTTAAAGAAGGATGAATGAGAGGCGGTTAAGCGTTTATAGCTGCTATAACATAAGTGAAAACAGGAACTAGCGCATTTCCCTGACGCTCCACAACATTTCATAGAACTATAAGTGGATAAAAAGCACATGCTGTAGTCGGGGCATGTTCTTACTGATCTACAGAATCTACTAGGATGATCTCAAAAGAAGGTTACTTTAAATTAGATGTTCATGTTGAGCAGGTGAGACCACGCCCACCTCTCGTTTAGGTAATTAAACATCTTAAACACAAAGAAAAGATTTTGGTGTGCAGCTCCTGTAAACTCTGCATTAGTGCTGAATGATGAAGATACTCTTGAGTGTATCAGCGGCGTAGTTCAGTCTTCAAACCAGCGCTTTCACGGACGCTTGCCAGATCTGTCCAGTGAGCTGAGGTGCCAGCTGAAGGAGCCAGCCGATCAGGAAAAGCCTAGCCAATGAGAAGAGACGGAGGGAAAACCATCCGTCGTACAGAAGAGAGGAGGAAAAGCGATAGCTGAAGGGAGTCTCCAGCTCAGAGAGTGAAAGACAAGCAGCAGTCTGATTGAGGAAAAGCTTTATTTCTCATGTGAGACTAGCGAGAGTGAGGTTTTAAACGTGCAGGACTGGTAGGTAAGAGGCCCACGGGTTCTCTTTTACATGTTTCTTTCATTCATCTATTTATTTAGTTTGTTTAAAAAAAATCTATTGGTCCAAAGAAAACTAAAGCAGATGTGTGATGTGTTCACTGGTGGTGCATGAGACTCCAGACCTCAACACCAACTTCTCTTGTGTTGGGGTTTTTTTCCTGATGCACGTGTTTCTTCTTTAACAGATGACAGAACCAGAGTATGGATTCCTTTCTTCTGTGTGGAGGTTCCTTTAGTGCAGAAAGCTGGAGATGTTCTCTCTTAGAAGGTTGGTCCTTATTTTCTGTATGTATACATTTGTTTTTTTGCTTTTTTTTAAACCCATTTAAAAGCTGCATGGATTTTGAGAAGAAGAGCAGAATTTAAAAAGCGTCATGAAAACGAAGCCTTGTTTTGCTTTAACACGTGAATGCTGGAAGTGACCGTGGAATAAAGTGATGATCCATGACTGAAGCATTACACCATTATAATGCTTCACCTCGGGCTGTTCTTCACCCTCACATCGTGCGCCAACATCCTGTAACACCTCACACCTGGACCATCGATTAAATAAAGATCTAGTGGTGGCTAATAATCAGTGAAAGATATCGAAAACATCTAAAAAAAATTTTATAATAATAATAATGTCAATTCAAACATATTTGTGTCTACAGAGATGTTCTGTACAGGTGATTGGGCAGGAACTACAACACAACAAAGACTGAAGATTTTAGAGAACCTTGTTAAAGTGTAGAGAACCTTTTGGTTCCCATTTGATATTAAATCTTTCAGGGTTTTTTTTTATAGTAGAAATGCTACAAAGAACCCATTGAGAAGCTTCATTTTAGCTTTAATTTTTAATTTTTTATAATCCCTTCCCTGGAACTCACATTGGATATTTATTGACTTTTGGATATTTATTGATTCGATAAACTCAATCTGATTGGATTTCTTTCTCCTCTCAGGGTGTTTCAGGTTCAGGACCAAATGTCTGCTGCTGGATGAAGTTTTTACCTTTTTATTACTATAAATTATTTTTTTTTAATACATTTTATAATAAAATTTACAAGCAAAACTCTTTTTGATCGCTTTCCTCTGCACTACATCCAACATACATTTAAAAACGTTAATGACCCCGAATTATTATATACTAATTATTATATATTAAATTATTATATTATTATTTTTATATTATATTCATTTTTTTTTTCATTTTCTCCCGCTTTTATATTATATTATTATTATATTTTATAATAATAATAATTATATATTATTATAATTTAATATATAATAATTATAATAATAATTATATTATATTATTATTATAATTATTATATATTAAATTATTATTATTATATTATTATTGTTATTATTATATATAAAATTATTATATTATTATTTTTATATTATTATTATTATAATTATTACATATTAAATTATTATTATTATTATTTTTATATTATTATATTATTATTATTATTATATATTACATTATTATATTTCTTATAATTAATATATATTAAATTATTATTATATTATTATCATTTATTATTATTCATATTTAAACAGTAGGTTTGTATTTAATTTTTAACCCATGAAAGGGTTTTTTGCCTCATGCTGGGTCTCAGGCAACAGATGTCTAAGATCTAAACCATGGTGAGAAATGTTTCCTGCTCATCCGTTCTTAACTTCTATTTAAATCCTCGGTTTTATTCGTCGAAGCTTCTGAAGAATTGTGAGCTCCATAAAACTGAAGATAATGCGGTTTTTATCTAAAATCCATGCAAACCTGTCGGCTGTGACTGAGGAGGAAGTTGGAGCTTCTTGTTTAGAATTAACGTTCCTTCACATAGAGTTCAGGAGATGAAGCTGCTCGAGTGAAATGAAACAGAGTTTATGGTTAATTCAGGGTGAATTGGAGATTCTGTACATTTCTGTACGTGAACTAACCAGTGACTGATGAACATCAGACTGAAGTGGAGAAGAGATGAGGAGGAAATAAAAAGGAAATACGGTGAATACGCAGGAAATTGTCTCCATCCAATGTGTAGGTTTATATACGAATGAATTTCTGTTCCAGCTCAGGAGTAGTGTGTGTTGTGTGGGTTTTGAAGTATTGGGACACCTGACTTTTCCAGCCAGATGTGGATCTTCCTCAAACTGTTGCATTGTCACAATTGTGTAGGACGTCTTTGGATGCAGTAGCATTAAATTTTTCCCTTCGCTTGAACTAGGAGACCCAAACCTGTCCCAGCATGACGACGCCCCTGTGCACAAAGCCAGCTCCATGAAGATCTAATTTACATGGATTTGGTGGAAGATCTCCTGCTCTAGAGCACCAACCCTATTGAAAACCTTTAGGATGAATTTGAATGCTGACTGCACCCCAGGGCTCCTCACCTTCTCACCTACATCACTACTTGACTTCTCCAAAAAGACTTAGTGAAGAACATCTTCCCAGAAGAGTGGAGCTTAATATAAGAGCAAATGGTGACTAAATGTGTAATTGTTTTTTCAGAAAGCACATAGAAACCTTGTTGGAGCTCTGGTTTTATTAGAGAAGTTCTACACATCTAGAAATGTCTGGAGTCATTTATTTATTTATTTTTAGTAAAAAAAAAAAACTAAAATATCACATCAGTCTTCACACTCTTCAAGGTTCCTTCCAATTCTCTTGATCGTTGCTGGGGTTTAAGGTTTCTACACCTTGATTAGAGTCCAGATGTGCTAAATTAAACTGATTGGACATACTTTGGAAAGGCACACACCTCTGTATAGAAGACAAGGCATCCAAAACCAAGCTGTGAGGAACTGGTGGTGGAGCTCAGAGACAGGATCAATGCAAGGCACAGATCAGGGGAAGGTTACAAAAATACTGCACATTCATCTTCAAGCTTCAGGTCTAACATTTCTAACTCTTTAGAGAAAATAACCTGTATATCTGTTTATTAGTTCATATTTATTTATATCTCCGTCAACCAGAGTTTCATCCCTTCACCTAACATACGTCTAAAATAGTTGCTTTTTTATTGATCTGAATTGTTCCAATGTGCAGAATTCACAGCCTGATGAATTAAAAGAACCACCAAAACCCCCTGTCCTGCACCGGGCCATGCCCCCAGACTCGTCCACGTCTCTTTGTTTCTCAGTCTGAGAGATTTGTGCGCAGCTTCATGAACGTGTCTATCTTGGGTATCCTCCAGGTTTCATTTCAGACCACCAGAACAGTGCTTGGACCCCCTTCTCATTTACTCCTCACACCCTTGTTTAATTTTCTTTTCATTTCTTTCATCCAGCCAGGGATCATCAGAGGTTTTGTGTCCTAACAAAGCAGTCCCTCCCTTTTTCCATCCACACGTCCATCCAGGCCTCCTTCAATCCCTTCATCCCTCGCTGTCGGTTGGATCAGATGAGAAATTCTTCAGGTTGGCGATGGAGCAGAAACGAGGCTAAGTTCTTCTTCTTTGGTTTTTCCATGTGGTGCTATGTTTCTCTGCTGGCTCGATTTCTGAGAGTCAGAAATAGAAACCCACCCAGGGGAAATACACAACATTACACAACAACGCCATGAAATAACACACTGCGTTGTGTAACTGCTTTTACACATTCCATGGCAGTAGGAGAAAAAGCAATGATTCTCTCTAAATGATGATTATGGAGTCACATCTCAGGCTGGTTCCCTGCTAAAAGACACTGCTGTGGATTTTGGCCCTGTTTCATTATTATTACTGTTTTTGATCAAACATTCAAGTGAAGTTCAGGGATGCAAAATAATGCTATCGAGAAGTAACAATAAAATCATGAAATAATCCGATTCGATTCGACAAGTGACCTTGTGAAACAGCTGAAGGTCACGGGTGAAAAATCCGCATAGAAAATGTAAAGAAGAAAAAAAATCCTGAGCGAAAATAAAAGGGTGAAAGAAGTTCGGTTCCGTCCAGTGTTCTGTTCACGCTCTGGAGAATAAAACCGCATTCATTGGAACTGAAGTTCATGTGAGGGCACCAATTTTAAATCTGTTCATATTTTAAGAAATGGAATTGTGAATAAAGCTGAGGAGAGAAGACGAGTGAAGAGAGAGGGAAGGAGAGAAGGGAAAAAAGGATGGTTTTCTTCCTCATCAAATCCTTCAATGTATTAATGAACACAGGATCAGAGTTTATTATTCTACACCTCTAAATTATTCCCGTTTATTCATTCTATTAAAATTATTCCTAAATCCAAAATTAAACAAATTAAATGTGTGTTTTGACTCTGCATTATTTTCAAAAGTCTTAAACTTCTCTGTTAATCCAACATTAGTGGGTTTTAGGTGAAGTGTTGTATTAATAATGATGTAAATAGAAGGTCTTTATAAGGACAGTAAAACCGGGTGACTGTGTGAGCGGGTGTGTGTTTAATGCACTTCGGTTCTTCAGCCGCTCCTCATTCCTCAGATGCCTGAACACAACGGCTGTGTGAACAGACGACCATAAACTCAGGCCCGAGGCAAGTACGTGTGTGTGTGTGTGTGTGTGTGTGTGTGTGTGTGTGTGTGTGCACGAGTGAAGATAATGCATCGACTGGCATTTTGATTTTATTTATTTATTTATTGCTGAACATTTTTGATAATTTGGTGTCTGTGGTGGTCTAAATAAACATATTAGTGTGTGTGTGTGTGTGTGTGTGTGTGTGTGTGTGTGTGTGTTTTGACCATGTAGTATTTAAACTGTGTTTTTCTGGCCTCTGTGTTAAGCCGAATTTTCTTCTGATCTTTTAGTGAATGTGACATAAACGTTATTTATACAAATTTACAACAACTTGTTATTGTTGCTGTTGATTTGTTGTTATACAATATTGCTTTTCATTATGTTTATTAAGTGTATATATACGTCTAATATAAACTAGCAGTGAATATAAATATTTATTTCATACTATTACATATTATCTAACACATGTTGCTTTGTTATACAAAAATACAATAATAAATAAATAATAATAAATGATCATTATTTATTTATTATTGTATTTGTGTATAACAAAGGATCTTCGTGAACGTTCAGGTCGGTTGCAGCATGATGTTCGTGTTTTCTCTCGGATTCAGGGTGTTGCTCTGCTGAAGACCACCAGGAGGCGCAATTGATTTGTTTTCCGTCCTGACTAGGGCTTAATGTTCAGGGTTCTCGAGGTTCTGTAGCGGAAATAATCTCCCTTTAACTTAAATACTCAACAAATTAAATACAAACACACTCTTATTACTCTTACAAATCAATTAATAAAGGTTTATTAATTATTCATAATGTTTATATTGTTATACAAATCATTTAATATTTTTATTTTTTTTGAAAAACAGAATCATTCTTATATAGTAGAATATTTAACACTTTTTTTATTCTTTTATTTATGTAAAACCTCAGAGTACTTGTGTGATTGGATAACGCTAGACTGATTGATAATAAGCTCCGCCCACTCAGACAGCAGGACTGTTATAGTCCCAGACAGGCGTCTCATCCGGGCTCTAAATTCTTAAACTCTTACAGCTACTTTAGCTAGCTAGCAGTAACCTTACATTATACACACACACACACACACACACACACACACACACACACACACACTTGTCCTGATACTTGTCGTTTCTATGGTAACTAATCATTCATCTGGATGGAAAAGTTTTAACTAGAGTTCTTTATTTAACCAAGAACCGTGTCTGTAACTGCTGGTGTGGTGAAGGTTTCTGTAGAGATCTAGCTAGCTAACAGCAACCTTGTTTGGTCACTTTAGCGAGCTACAAAAAACCTCCTGCAAAAACTTTACCTAATTAGCAGGGACTCAGGTAGTCATTTTAGCTGGACACTAATCATTTCCTTTGTCGTGGTTAACCAGAGATAGAACCTCTGATGGTAATGAGACTTGCTAAGGAAAATATCCCTTGGTGTTTGCTAGCCAGTAATAAATAACCTCATGTTAAAATCATAGACATCATGCAACAATCTCCAACATGGAAGCTATTTGTTTTTTTCCAAGGGTCTTTAATGCATTTGTGTCATTGATGGTTTATTTTTACAGAGAAACTTGGCTAGGAGATTCTTTTCAGGAAGACCAGCATGTACTTCATGTTCCTGGTCTTGAGAAATATCCACTGTCTCACATTTCCTAATTAAAATCCATAAATTCAATCATAGGAAAAAAAAAGAAAACCAGCCATGACTTCTGCAGTAAACCTTCTGAGGTGTTAGGGATCACTTGAAAGGTGGCCTGAAGTTCACAAGGTCATAAACCTCACTTCAGAAATGTTTCACAGCATCATTTTAATGATCAAACCTGTTTATATTTCTTTTTGTTTTGTCATAGCCTTACTGACCAGGACAGGCTTCACATGTTTCATGTCCTTAGATCATATTAATATGCTCTCATTTATTATTTTCTGTTACTCCGCTTTTTTTCCGAAAACCCGCCCACATCAATAAATAGATGTTATTCGATCGTTCACACTCTTCAATTTGCTGTTTGTCATTCATCGGTGTAATAATTAATCATTTGCAGGTCGTGTATTTCACTCCTAGACCTTCAGTGGTGTCCTGCCTGAACCAATCCACCACTTAATCCATCATTATGATGCTACGCTTATAGAAACCACCAGTATTATAGAGAAGTGCAGTAGATCAGAGCTGCATCACACACAGGATCTCATACCCTGAGAATGAACGTCATCACTAAAGCAAGAAACCCAACGAACACAATTCAACACGTCTCCTTTCACTGGAGCCGCAACTGCACCTCCACAAACATCATCTCCAGCAGAAGCATCGATATTCACTTCATCACATCACCCCGGGGTTTCCTGCGTTTCTGTGCTTTATTTTCGTGCATTACGGTTTTCCTGGGATTTTGAAATGAATGCAAATTGTGTGTTTTTGTGCAAATTATACAGGAAAGAAAACACAAGTATAAATGGGTCATGAAAAAGCTTAACAACTGTGTTGAACTGTTTTGGTGACGTTTCCTCATGATGTCTAGCTTTTCTTGAAAAGTCCATCTTGTAAATGTGCTTGGAAGTGTTTCTGCGACTAAATCAATTTCTTCTCCTTTGGCAGCTGTTGTGGAATAAAAAATAAAAAAAAGCTATTAAATCCACACATTTGAACTTGTGCAGTTTGCTACAGACGCGGGTTGAACTCCGACTAGTGCGCACTCTGACCATCCAATCAGAGGATGGAAAAAATGCAGACTGTTATTGTTTGCTTGCTTGAGGATCTCAGATTGGCCAACTCAAAATCTTTGATTAAAATAACAACTTTGAGTTAAATGTAGTTCTTGCTACAGCCACCCGCTGTGCTGCTTTTGAAGGTCTGAAGGTGGATTTTGACCCTGGAAACATGTGATTGCTGAAAAATAATTGTATAGAAACTCTAACACAAACATACACTACTGGAAGCAGAGCTCCCGAGAGAACAGCTATGAAATGAGTGATTCTGAAACCTTGCTGGTCCTGGCGGCCTGCCACTGTAGTTAATGAACCGTTAGTTCTGCCTGTTGCCATGGTTACCCAGCATCAGGACCTTCGCAATAGCTGTGCATTAGAGGCGTCCGAGAATGAAAACCTGTCAGCCAATCGGAATTGAGTATAAAACCAAATAGCATCATCTTAAAACGCAATAACATCACCTTAAAATATACACATCCCATAATTTCCCTGTTCCATCTTTACTTTCACATACTTCTCCTCTTCCCTTCTTCATCCTCATATAGCTCTCTGTCTCTCTCTCTCTTTCTCCCTCTCTCTCTGTCTCGTTTTTTTTCCTTTCATTGCTCAGTGTCACTGTAGGACTGTGACCTTTGACCTCAGGCTGGTTCAGATGGAGGTCAAGCCTAGATACTTCTTGCATTTGTGCTAGACACCTTTTTTTTTTTTTTTTTTTTTATCTGTCATTGCCATGGCAACAGAAGCAGACGGCGAAGAGAGATGGGGATCTCCTCGAATGTGGCACTGCAGAGAATATCTCACTTTTCTCTTTTATTCTCTCTCTCTCTCTCTCTCTCTCTCTCTCTTTCTCTCTCTCTCTATTCTCCCCAGAATAAAAGGGCAGGAATGTGGACACACACACACACACACACACACACACACACACACACACATGTAAAATGCCACACGGGTCCAAAACACAGCCAGGGTGTAAATCATGGTAATTATTTGGTGTTGATTCGTTTGATCAGCTCCTGCAGTGGTGTAGTGGACGATGGAATCTTCTGATCCGGTTGGGTCTTGTGCAGTGGTTTTCTGGCGAAAGTGAGATCATGAAGCTGAAAGAAGAAGCCGGAGGTCATGTAAAGTGTGGGGCTTTGTCCTGGGGTAAAAACCTGTGCTAAAGGTCGACCTTTCCTGTGGAGAAAACCGGAGAGGAAGAGGTCATGTGTGGAAGCAGCATCAAGGTCAAATAAAAGACACAAGGAGGAGGAGGGTTTATTCCACAACACATTTTTTTATTTCATTGGACTTGACATTCCTCATCAAAGCTACCTTCATGCTTCCATTGTGCACCACAGAACCCACGGGACAGACAGAACAAACATGGCTGCCGATTAAGAGAGTTTTTATCTGCTGCACTGCTTCTCGGCTTGATTGTTAATTATCTGTACGTTAAAGTAAAAGTTAACAGACATTGTTGGCTGGATTAGCATGCTAACATCAACTAGCACTTGAATCATTTCCTTGAAGCTGCATGTGTTCATCACATCCGTGTTTAATGTTGTACTCACGGGTTGGTGAACCTGCCAGAACCTGGTGTTTATTTTTCACTGTTTATTGTGTGCTAGCTCTTAGACTTCTGCTCGTTACCACCTCACTAATAATACTCATGAATAGATACAATTAAAGAGAAGTGTGTGTGTGTGTGTGTGTGTGTGTGTGTGTGTGTGTGTGTGTGTGTAAGAGAGAGAGAGTGAGACTAATGTAAATCTATTAGCTAGACATCTATAATAACTAGGTTTATGGGATAATAATTGGGATATTAGCTAGTACTGCTATTGTTAGCTAAATGCTTATTAATTAGCTAATAACTATGTCTGTTATCTAATATTAGTGATATTAACTAGTAACTAGTGGCATTAGATGATAATTAGGGGTATTATTAGTATATTGGTATGTTACCCAATAACTGCACGTTAGCTAACGCTAGATATTTTAAACTAAAACTAGTTACGTTAGATGATAACGAGGGGTATTAGCTTTTAACTGTGTATGATAGCGACTAATTAGATGTTAGCTAACAACTAGTTAAATTGAATAGTAACTAGTATTATTAACTAATACTTCTGTATATTAGATGATAGTTATATTAAATAATAATTATAAATATTCGATGATATTCAGCGATAAGGACATTATAAGTTTTTAGATGATAAATTCAGGAAGGCGTTGTATACATAGTCATAGTTTTTACATCTTTTCTCCTGAATACATTTTAATGTTAGTGATGTGTAGAAGATGTGATGTTGTGAGATCAGTTGTGGGTTTGTGTTCACACAGCATTAGGTGTGTTATAAATGTGCTAGTCAGAAGTATTCTCTTGTTCATGCTAGGCACATTAAGAGCTTCTAATTCTGAAATAATGGACCCTTGGTGTGAAAGTCCTCACAGAGTTCTCTCTAAAATTAAGTCTTAATTAAATCAGTCGACTTAAAATCTGCGTTAAACGTGTTTGGAGACGCCAGTCTGTGTAAACTACACATCCCAGAATGCACCACGGCTTCATAGTCCTTTTGTTGCCGGAACGCTAGTGGAGAATGCTAGGACACAGTGATCCTCCGAGGTAAAAACACATTCTTTTGTGTATTAGTTGATTAAAATAGCTAAATATATAAACGGACAAAAGAGCATTAACTTTTCATTTCTGTTATTTCGCTAGTTTGGATTTTTGTGTCTGATAAACGCGTTCAGACCGGAAGCGCTGCGGCTCTTTTGTTCTCTGCAGCACAGCGAATTTTAGGAGAATTAAGAAGTTAAACATTGTCACATAAACTATAGTGAGATTTTTAATGCTTTTTGCACATTTAAATATTTTTTTCTGCGCCAGTTTGTGGCAAAATCCCAAACGTGTTGGATATACAGTGCAACAGACAAAGTGTACAGAGGAACTCGAGAGTCACGTGACCATTACGTCACGGAATCTGGTTCAATTTCAGTATTTTATATATTAAATATAACATTACATATCTTACACTGTCCTTCTGCAACTGAAATATAAACATTACACCCCCTTAACTGTTTATAACACACACCTTTTGCTTTAATTTTTTATCAATAAAAGTAATTTTTATATCTTTATATCATGCCTCACGTATCATTGAAAAAAAAAAACGTTTTTTTGTATCATCTGCTTTTAAACGTTTTCTGTAAAAACAAACAAAAAACCCCCCCACAAATATATGTCATCAATAAAAACAAGCCAATCACTATTTAGTCTGCAGTGATGGAATGACGTGTAGGTGTTTTGGGCGGGGCTTCAAATCCAAAACACCTACACATCTGTCTTTCCATCACAAAACTTTATACTGTAAACCTACCTACTGTAAATTAACCTACTGTAAACTTTTCTACTGTAAACTTTTCTACTGTGAATGTTTAGACTTTAAACTTTTCTGCTGTAAATTTGCTGCTGTAAACCTTTATAGTGTAAAACTTTCCTCTGTAAACTTTTTATTGTAAACTTTTCCATTGTAACACTTTTTACTGTAAATCTTCCTACTGTAAAAAGTTTTACTACTAACTTTTCTACTATAAACTTTTCGATTGTAACCCCTTAATACTGTCTGTTTTTTTTTTGCGTACAACTTTATACTATTAACTTTTCTACTGGACATTCTTTTATTATAACTTTTTATACTGTAAAATTTCATACTGAAGTCAAGGCAAGAAGCTTTTATTCTTAATAGTCATTTGGTGTCCAAGCTACTAAAAGGCATCACATGCAACCAAGTCCAAACAGTGTAAGACAAAAGACAAGAGAAAAACAAGACAGTACAGGACAGATACACATTAAAAAGCACCAATCAGTATACATTCTGTATAATATGTTATCCAGTACAATTTGCAAAAATGAGAGAACTATAAACAAAGAGGGTCTTGTAAACATATAGACTTCTGTATAATAGCAGTTGACGGCAGTTTGAAATGTTTGCAAAACAGCAACTACAAACTTTTCTAATGCAAATCTTTCTACTGTAGATCTTTTCTGCTGTAACCGGTTTTAATTCACACATCCTTACTAAAACCCCATCCAGGTTCTACCTGAGAAGGATCTTATAGAACATGAACTGTGTTGAACTACTTCTAAAAAAATAAACAATTTTTAGACTAATTAAACATATAAAGAATATCATCAAAAAAACTTCAATGAATTATTATTTTTGGTGTTAATTATTAGAAAGGTTACTGTTTTGTAGCAAAATTATTCTTTAGTTATAAGAATTATTTATATGTATTAACATTTTAAAATAACTAAAAGGATGAAATCTGTTTGTGTGTTTGTTTGTAATTGGCAGCAGGAAGGAGACTGGAGACCAAATTCAGGTGGAGGAACAGCAGTCGGAGAAAATCATCTCAAACCCTGATGAATTTTTCCCGAACTGTTCCCCAGTGGCAGCTCGGTTTCTCCAGGCCGAGCTGGAACTCAGTGCCCGTCTGCGAACTTTGACCTTTAGGGATCCGGTGCGTTATGTGTACAACCCGCTGGAGTATGCGTGGGACACACACCGTCTCTATGCTGAGAAATACTGCCACGGCAGACAGAGCGTCCTGTTCCTGGGGATGAACCCGGGACCGTTCGGCATGGCACAGACCGGAGTACACTCAACTCTTTACCTCCTACTAACATCTACTAATGTCCTACTAACATTTATTATGAACAAGAATGTTTTATTTAACAAAAAGTTACTTTCTAACAAAATAGTCTTTATTTATAGTTATATAAAAAAAAGTCCATGTCTGTATAGAGATGTTGATTTATTTCCAGAGTCTCCAGAGTCAGAGTGTTGTGGAGGTAAAGATGTAATCTGGAGTTATTAGGACAGAAGTGTTGTAGGACATTAATCATCCTCAGTCACTTATTGTATTAATATTAATATATATTTTTAAAATTCTTTTAATTTTATTATTTAGGTTCCGTTTGGTGAGGTAAAGGCCACCCGTGATTGGCTGAAGATCTGCGGTGAGGTGGGTCATCCTCCTAACGAGCATCCGAAACGTCCAATCAGAGGCTTTCTCTGCTCTCAGAGCGAAGTGAGCGGCGCACGGTTCTGGAGTTTTTTCCAGCAGGTCTGTGGAGAACCGCAACACTTTTTCCGTCACTGTTTTGTCCATAACCTGTGCCCTCTGATGTTCATGACCGAGACGGGGAGGAACGTGACCCCCCCCGAGATGCCTGCTGAGGACCGGGAGGCCCTGCTGCTCCACTGCGATGCTGCGCTGTGCCAGGTGGTACATGCCCTCGGTGTTTCCATGGTGATCGGAGTGGGCAAGGTGGCAGAGCAGCGAGCTCGACGTGCCCTCGCTGAAGCCGGAGTGGAGGTGAAGGTGGAGGGTATCATGCACCCTTCACCGCGGAACCCACTGGCTAACAAAGGTTGGGCTTCTGTGGCTCGAACCAAGTTGGAGCAGATAGGGGTGTTGGATTTACTCATCAAGTGACTGTATACTGTTAGAATGTTTTTATTTGTATATATTGTTTTATATAAAGTTACACTACACTCACTGCATACTTTAAGTTAATCAGACGAGGCACGACCGGTGTCTGATACTCTCGCCATGTATAAAAGAGCTAACAAGCACAGAAGGTCCATCAGCATCAGACTCTCTCAGAGCCTGAGAAGAAAGAAAGAAAGAAAGAAAGAAAGAAAGAAAGAAAGAAAGAAAGAAAGAAAATTCAAATCCAAAGCTAGAAAAAAGAAAAACCAAAAATTCGAATAAAAAGTTATAAAAAATGAAAGAGATAACAAACAGAAAGCTGTAATAAGAAAGAAGAGTAAAGAAAGAAAGAAAAATTGCGCAGAATGAAGTAATGAAAATGGGAGGAAGCAAAAAGACAGATAGAAAGATAACCGGTCAACGGAATAAATAAATATTCACAATAGAAAGAAAGGAATGAAGAATGATGAAGAGGAAAAAAGAAATACAGGAAGTTGTAAAGGAGAAAGAGAAAGACGTACATTTTCTTTTAGGTGCTGAATTTTTCACTCGAGTGTGTAAATATAAATGATAAACACTGCGAGTGTAAACTTTTATATCATTTTAAAAAGTTTGACATGTTAAAAAAAAAAAGTGGGCGGGGTTTCCATGTGTCACGGCTTGTCATGTGATCACTAGGAGAATAATGGGACATTTGATCAAATTGAATGAATATTAATCTGTGAATTGTGTAATGATGATAATCGTGTAAATCGCATGGTCAAACATTAAAAACTATTCATCAGAAATTTGTGGTTCATTCTGTTTCTGTAATAATTCTAAATTTCTTATTTTTTTCTATTGGATATTTTTATTGTATTTATTTGTTTGTTTGCTTATTTATTTCACTTTTCAGTCATTGAGACATTCTGAACAAAATTATTCACAACTCGCTCACACGATGTGCAGAAACAAAACTAATAATAAAAATAATATAAATAAATGAAAAAGTTGACCTTGTTTGTAGCTCTGTTTTAAAAGTCACAGTGAAACTAAAGTGATTTTGACATTCGGATGATGGTGCAATAAATCAGTTCATTCACTAAAATATAAATAAAATACATTATGGAAAATTTTAATGAAAATAAAAAACATTGCGTTAAGAAACTACATTTCAAAGCCTGAAATACACACAGTGGGTTTGCCTTCAAGCTTTGTGTGTGTGTGTGTGTGTGTGTGTGTGTGTGTGTGTGTGTGTGTGTCTGTGTTTGTGTGTGTGTGTGACTGTGTGTGTGTGTGTGTGTGTGTGTGTGTGTGTGTGTTTCTACATGTGTTTCACACAGTGTGTGTGTGTGTTTGTGTGTCTGAGTGTGCGTGTTTCATGCTGTGTGTGTCTGAGTGCTTAGGGTGTTTTAGTGTGTGTGTGTCTGAGTGTGTGTGCATGTCTAATTGTATGTCTTTCATTCTGTGTGTGTGTGTGTGTGTGTGTGTGTGTGTGTGTGTGTGTGTGTGTGTGTGTGTGTGTGTGTGTGAGAAAGAGAGAATGTCATTCAGGTTGATCTGATCAGCAATAAACTTCATTCTTGAGTTGTTTCTAAATATTTCGATTTCTTTTGCAATCTTCTTTTATGCTTTGTGCTCATGTGTGTGTGTGTTTGTGTGTGTGTGTGAGAGAGAGAGAGAGAGAGAGAGAGAGAGAGAGATGGTGACCTCCAGATGACCTGACGCTCTTCAATACTGTGATAAATGAAGGCTCCGGGTTATTAAAGCAGAATTAGAGAGAAAAGCGAGATGAATGGAGCCGGATGGAGAGGGAAAAAATGAGAGAGACAGAAAGAGAGAGAGAGAGAGAGAGAGAGAGAGAGAGAGAGAGATGCATAGAAAGGGATGAATGAGAGAAACAGGCAAGAGGTGAGAGAAATGTGGTTGATTTGGGGAGAGAGAGAGAGAGAGAGAGAGAGAGAGAGAGAGAGAGAAAGAGAGAGAGAGATAGAAGTGGAAATAAGTGAATAAGAGATGAGAGAAGGAAGGAGTGAGAATGGAAAAATAAAAGCAAAGGGAAGACATAGAGAAATGGCTGAAACTGTAATAGGCATTGGAAAAAAGTAAATGGAAGTGAAAGAAAAACAGATGGAAAAAAAGAAGAGGTAAATGGATGGTGTGAGAGGTGTAGAAGGAAAAAAAACCAGAAAAAGAATGTCAGAGATGGAGGTTGTCAGGGGAGAATGAGAAGATGCTGAAAATCCAGAAGAGAGAGATAGAGAGAAAGAGATATAGAAAGAGAGAGAGAGAGAGAGAGAGAGAGAGAGAGAGAGAGAGAGAGAGGACATTAGTACACGTTCATTTTTCAAGATTGTAAAGAAAGAAAAAAGTAAAAAGTGAAAAAATTGAATGGAAGAAACAATGAAAGATAGAAGGAGGAAAAAATAAAGCAATGAAAAAGAGATACAGAGGAAAGAAAAAAATCAAGTAAAGAAATATAAAACAACAAAAGCAGTAAATAAAAAATCAGGAAGGAGGGAACTAACTGTTGGAAAAAGATAACAGGATGAAATGATAGTAATAATTTAAAGAAGGATGGTAGTGAGAAAGAAAAATGAGAAAGATAGAAAGTATTGATAAATCTTGATGATAGAGAAAAGAATGGAAGAGAGAGATAGAGAGAGGGGGGATGATAGAGAGAAAGATAGAGGGATAGAGAGAGAAAGATAGAGGGATGTAGAAATGTATGATGAAGAGAGGGATGGTAGAAAGAGGGATCATAAAGACAGTGATATAGAGATGATGGAGAGAGGGATGATTGTGAGTAGAATGGAAAAGAGAGGTATCGTAGAGAGAGGGATGGTAAACAGATGGTTGATAAAGAAAGTTATGATAGAGAGAGAGGGATAGTAAAGAGATGGATGGTAAAGAGAGTGATGATAGAGAAAGGGATGATAGAAAGAGATGGTAGAGAGAGACATTATAGAGAGAGGGATGATGAAGAGAGAAAAGATAAAGAGAGAGATAGTTGAGACAGTGATAGGGAGATGTGCAGACCTGCAGTAACTACAGGGGAATTAAGTTGATCAGTCACACCATGAAGTTATGGGAAAGAGTAGTGGAAGCCAGGCTGAGAGAAGAGGTGACCATCTGTGAGCAGCAGTATGGTTTCATGCCGAGGAAGAGCACCACAGACGCATTATTTGCTTTGAGAATGTTGATGGAGAAGTATAGAGAAGGACAGAAGGAGTTGCATTGTGTGTTTGTGGATTTAGAGAAAGCGTACGACAGGGTGGAGAGAGGAGTTGTGGTATTGTATGAGGAAGTCTGGTGTGTCAGAGAAGTATGTGAGGGTGGTGCAGGACATGTATGTGCAGTAGGAACGACAGACTGGGTAAAGGTGGAGGTTGGACTGCATCAAGGATTGGCTCTGAGCCCTTTCATGTTTGCAGTGGTGATGGACAGGTTGAAGGACGAGGTCAGACAGGAGTCTCCATGGACTATGATGTTTGTGGATGATATTGTGATTTGTGGTGAGAGTAGTGAGCAGGTGGAGAAGAGCCTGGAGAGGTGGAGATATACGCTGGAGAGAAGGTGAATGAAAGTCAGTAGGAGTAAGACAGAGTACATGTGTGTGAATGAGAGGGAGGGCAGTGGAGGGGTGCGGTTGCAGGGAGAAGAGGTGGAGAAGGTGGAGGAGTTCAGGTACCTGGGGTCAACAGTGCAGAGTAATGGAGAGTGTGTTAGAGAAGTGAAGAAAAGAGTGCAGGCAGGGTGGAGTGGGTGGAGAAGAGTGATAGCAGGAGTGATTTGTGATAGAAGAGTATCTGTGAGAGTGAAAGGGAAAGTTTATAGGACTGTGGTGAGACCTGAGATGTTGTATGGATTAGAGACAGTAGCATTGAGTAAAAAACAGGAGGTGGAGCTGGAGGTAGCAGAGCTGAAGATGTTGAGATGTTCATTGGGAGTGACGACGATGGACAGGATTAGAAATGAGTTTATTAGAGGGACAGCGCATGTAGGACGTTTTGGAGACAAGGTGAGGGAGGTGAGATTGAGATGGTTTGGACATGTGCAGAGGAGGGACATGGGGTATATCAGTAGGAGAATGCTGAGGATGGAGACACCAGGAAGGAGGAAAAGAGGAAGATCAAGGAGGAGGTTTATGGATGTGGTGAGGGAAGACATGCAGGTAGTTGGTGTGAAAGAGACAGATGTAGAGGACAGGGGGGTAATGGGAGCCGCCGAAAGAAGAAGAAGAAGAAGTAGAGAAAGTGATAGAAAGATAGAGAAAGGGATGCAAGGAGGATGGGTAACATCATCTATCTTCCCTCTATCTATCTTTTGCTACTATCTCTCTTTCTACCAACATCTTTCTACCATCCCTCTCTCTATCTATCCTCCCTTTCTTTATCAACCATCTGTTTACTTACCTCTCTCTATTTCTCTCTCTTAGAGATGGTAACGTTACAACTCCCAGCGCTGCTGAGTTCTGGCTCGTGATTGGTCAGAGGGTGTTGATTAGTTTTCTGTAACAGCAGCTCTGGCAGTAGTGCTGGTCCATGTTCTGATACGTTGCTGTTTCTATAGCAATCGCAGGTTGGCAGGAACATGTACAGTTTGCTCTGCGCTGGCGAGTAAAATGTGTGCGACTGTTGATCTGTAAGGAGATTTGTGTTTCTGTAACGTGTAGGGAAGGAATCTCCAGTGTCAGTGCTTTATAACAGTCAGAGGTAAAGCTGTAACTTCGTCCTGACAGAGTTCTTTGCAGTTTCTCCACAAACCGTGTTTTTTTTTTTTTTTGTCTTATTAACATAAAGAGGAAGAATGAAGATCGCTGGAGATGGAACGAGTGTTTACAGCTGCTATAACGTAAGCGAGAACAAGAACGAATATTATTGGAATAAACTGAATAAAAGAATAACTCTGACGAGTTCTCGAAAAAAACAAAAGAAGTTGGCAAATCACAAGCACTGTGTGCTTTTTACATTTTACATTTAAAACACATTTTAATGTTTTCCAATGGATTTTTTTTTTGTAATAAAATTGTACATTTCGTAAATAAATTGATATAGATTTATACGATAATAGAAAGTTATAGATGTATATTTTACAAATATTTTAAATAGATTGAAGAGTACATTAAAATAATATAGATATTTTAAAACACATCACTATAAGAAAAAAGGATAAAACCTTCGAGCGTGTGCATGCCGAGAGGGATGATGGATTGCTTTGTGCTTTAAACGTAATAAATGTTCCTGCCTTGTTAGATATAAGATGAATTAACTCAAGGATGTGTGTGTGTGTGTGTGTGTGTGTGTGTGTGTGTGTAATATCCTTAAGTGTTTTCGTATCAAAAGTGCAGCATGTTCAATAAATTTTCCGCTGATGTATTTATTTATTTATTTATTTATTTATTTATTTATTATTTTACAGGAAAGGCGTCATCCATCACTTCCATCCATCCGGTCACTCAAACCTGCAGGGGGAAACTTACAGACATTAAACACAAAGATACTGTATAATAATAATAATAAGAAGAAGAAGAAGTGGAAGAAGAGGAAGAGGAAGAGGAAGATTAAGAGGAAGAGGAAGAGGAATAATATTCAAAACTAATACAAAACACACACTTTATCATAAGATTCAATTAAATCAAATTCAGTTCACTTTTAACAATGGACATTATTCCAGAGCAGCTTTACTGATAGAGGTTATAAAATGTGAATTTGTATGTCAGTGCCTATAAGTTTACGACAAGGAAAAAAAACTCCCTGAGATGGTATAAGAAAGAAACCTTGAGAGGAGCCTTGAGGGGAAAATTGAGAGGAACATTGAATTAATATTCATGTGCTGAATGTTGACTCCAGTAGAATCATTCCGAATCCTCCTCCCACTGCTCTTACTCTGTCCTTGTGCCTCTTCTGTTTTCATTTATTTGCTCAATGTTAATGTTGCTCATCTCCATCTTCATTATGCTATACACCATAATTAGCATTGTTAGTGTCACAGAAACCCCGTGTGATCCTGTGTGATCGCTTCACTCTAATTACAACCAGAAGTCTTGAACTTCAATTCACTCAATACAGCAACAACATTATATTACAGACACGTTCTGGAAATGATTCACTAATATCATTAATGCGCTGTGTGTCCACGAGTTTCCTGTTCGTTTAAAACTTCTCTTACTGTAATCTACATTACAGTGTGTTACTGTAACAACACCCTGCACCGTTACTCTACACTGCTTTATTAGATTAGATTAGATTAGATTCAATTAGATTAAATTAGATTGTATTCAGAGTACAAGTGCAGAGACAATGAAATGGTGTTAGCATTTAACTGGACATGCAAGTAGCTATATTTCTTATAAGCTATATAAAGAGGTTTAGACTAATGTGGGTTTTTAGCATGACAGGTAAAAAAGAGAAACTGCTGACTAGCGTCACAGGGGAAGATAAAAATACTACAATTATTTTACAAATCCAGCAAATGAACCTCACATTTACCTGGAAGAATAGTGAAGAAACCAGTCAGCTTTCATTAAATTACAAGATCATTTACAATCATATCTGTGTGAGTGTATCTAATAATGTTATAGATAGCTAAATATTAGCCTAGTTTAATATCTTCATTTAACTAGACAGCTGGGTAGTATCTCAGCGTGATGGAGAAATAATTTTCTTTAAATCCATGAAAGTTTAGAATCATGTCTCAGTAATAATCATGGGCTAATATTTGGCTAAAATGGTTATTAGAATCTTTTATTAGACTGCAAATATACCATGTTGCAATTGTGATGCTGATGTTAATAACCTTTTTCCTCATACAGAAACTTGGACTGCTGATAATATTCATAATCAAAATGTTTTCACCTGCTGTATAGTAAAAGTACAAATGTTAGTCTACCTGAACTTGTTTTAAACATTTGCATTATCACATTTTTTTTTTAAATAAACTAACTTTATAACTACTCAACATACATGCTAATAAAAGGAATCTTTTCAATATTTTATATACATTTATTTCAATAAAACTGTTTTTTTTTGTTCTAAACATTTTTTACCATATAGCTGATATTATCTAACTCTTTAAGGGGTTTAGATTTTTAATTTGACATATTGAATATATTTTATTGAATATATAATTTTTTTATATATAATTTTTTCTTTTTTCTTTTTACTCTGATCTGTAGTGCTAAACTCAACACACAACTGGCTGCAGATGAAAAGGATTATTAGTGACGTGGCCGATGCTCCACCGGAACTTCTATAAGCAGAGAGAAGGGAATGAACCCTTATTATGAAATAATAATTAAAAAACAATCCAATGGCGGAATTTCCCTGCAAAACTGATTCAACACAGTCTCCCGGCATTTCGTGATATAGTCACGAAATGTAATCGATTGATTCGTGTTCATGGACACGAATTTCCTTCTTTTTTTCGTGTCAATCAGCACGTCTGGCTCCGTCTCCAACGGAGGCAGAGGCTCATGGGTAATTTTCATATTGCATGTTTTGCAATAAAGTAAAATGACTGTAAAACACATTTAGTCCATGGAGCAATTAACAAACAATCTCAGTGCATTATTTCATATTATTTTTCTTATCTTCATTTGTTGCAAATCACCAAATTCCAATGTGAGACCACCATCATCTCCTCATCTGTCTGGGGTACCCCTTCTTCGTTTTCCCTGAATAAATGTATAATAGCAGCATATTATTATAGTGATTTTTTAGTATAAAGACATTTCATTCCCCCTATGCACATCTTGTTTATATAAATAAAATCATAAAGGTTGATTTATTTGAGCCAAACATTGTTTACATGAGTCTGAATCTGATGTTATAAATAAATCAGTAATTCACTTAATTATATTCTGAATTACATGGTTTCCATAATGCATACTGAATATTTTGAATTATGCAAATAAGATCAGATAGAAAAAAAAACAAATATACTGGTTAAATGTAATGTACAGTAATCCCCCGTTTATCTGTTTAGCATTTACTGTACTTGGTCTGATAAATTCAACTACTGGGACATTTTCACCAGGTTGCTCCATATTCACTGCTTGGAGTTGCCACTGCGTCTGCATTAGAAGTTGTTCTGTGAATAAAACAGATTCAAATCTTACAGCTTGCATTGATTGATTTTTTATTTTATTTTACACTCTTAGAAAAGTATTTCTGTCCTACTCATAAAAATATAAACAGTCTTCTTATTAGGAAAAGTTGCAGAAAGGAAGTGAAGAACGCATGTACGCAAGAAGTGTATTCACACTGTTCAAGTGGTCTGGTAGCAAGTGATCGTCGCTGGAAAAATGACGTCACGCGCAGCGCACAAAAAAAAAAAAAAAAAAACTCATGACGTATGAAGACCCAAAGCGTCAAAACGTGATCGTGATTCTGCACATATAACAAGAGGGTAAAATATACTGAATAAAACTAGATAAATAAAAAACTTATTCTCATTCGGGTTTGTTTAGATGATGATGAATTTTAGTTTGTGGAAGCAAGAAAACGGTCAAATGTGCAAAGCAGGTGGTCTTCAGTGTTTCACAGCTTTAGGACTAATTTCATTTGTCCTTCTCGTCCATGATGTATGATCAGACCCGCAACTCCAAAAAGCGGACGAAATCATCGGACGCGACGCGCACACACACACACACACACACACACACACACACACACAC
>JAAIIK010018093.1:0-11129 GCA_014706435.1 Silurus glanis | reverse complement strand
CACACACACACACACACACACACACACACACACACACACACACACAGATAAATATCTTAGCCACAATGATTGTGTCAATAGTGAAGAAGCATTTAACTGAGAATTTAAATGAGTTTAATAAATGCTCATTATTTTAAAGAAAAACAGCACTGACTACTTTTAGTAGCATGATAGAAATATTCTATACATTTAGCCTGTTACATATTTCCTTCACAATTTTCAGTCAAGTATCTACTTTCATACACTCACCATCCAGTTCATTAGGTATTATTTAAGTTGACATCTGTACACCTGTAAATTCAGGCAGTTATATAATCAGTATTACTGCCTTTCACTCATGCACTGTATATACAGGCATTCTTAATCATGCAGATAGTGAGTGTATGTGCTGGAACACACATTCATACCTTATCAAATCTCACTTTTTGCTTTTGGTCTGTGGTTTAAGGCAGCATGTGTGTTTCCATGATTAAAAGCTAAACAGGATTGCACTTGAATGCCGGATTTAAAAAATGCAGAAATATCAAAGAGACTGATGCAAGCTGTGCTATTTTCCCCTTCTCCTACATCATTTCATCCGGTATTTATTTCTTACGTGCTGGGCTCAGCAATGACAAAGCACACCATTTTCCGAATTTGCTGAATGAATCACATCTTCTTCTGTTGTGCCAAAAAAAAATTGGAGGTGTCAAATAAATTATCTGCATTTAAATAATGGTGTCTATGATGTGTCTGGGACGATGAGCAACGTGTGGGTTAATGCATCTCTCTGCGACTGCAAAATAGCGACTGGATAACAGCAGCACGATCTGTTTCATAACCCAGTCGAATAACAGAACATGTGAAACAAATATGGCTGAAAGTGAGTGCTGCAGCAAAACGCAGTTTATTGTAGAACTTGATGAGGCAGGAAACTCCCAGTAACAAGACAATGCAGGAACTCTAAACCTCATCTATTTTTCTTCTACAGCAGAGCACTTCTAACATTTCATACACTTCTACACCTTCATTCATTATTTGGAAACCAAGAGAAAGAAAAAAGCCAAGAGCCATGAGCCAAATTTGGCTAGTTTTAATGGTAGATATTAACAAGTATAGTTCTTGGTATCTTTATAGAATGGAGATGGAAGGAAAACAGCTAATGACTTATTCAATTAAATCCACATTTGGTCAGGCAAATGGAAAGACAAAAATAGATATTCAGCTAAAATCTGAGATATTTTTTGTATTACAGAGATTAGGTTTGAGAATAAGCCATTCTCAGGGACCCAATAAGTGGAACACCAATCGATTGCAACACCACACACATATATTCATTAGCAATGAGCAATTAAACATTCAGGAAGGCAATCCCCTTCCTGACAGTTACTCACGCTCAGGATTAAAGCCTGAAGCTGTGCGACACTAACACTACCAATTACACGACCACACTGCACATTTGTAATCTTAAAATCAGATGGTCTTTCTCACAAGTACACACTTTACAATGGAGTCAAAACAGCATGAGGGCTGAATAAAAAAAACTCATTTCTTTGCTATAAAGTTGATTTCCATTGTAGACAATCCATTACAGAGAAAAAACATGCTCTCGTCGTTTGATATGTCCAAAATTAATGGAAATGAATTGCTTCATGTGAGACAGGAATCCATTAATGTCACAAAACCCAAAAGCAAAAGATTCACAGTTTCTCCCTTCGTTCACATGGGTTTCCAAAAGGGTTCTTACTTATTCTCCTATTGTTCAATTACATTCAAGTATGTGGAAAGTCTAAGCTAATCTGCCCTATAGGTGTGCATGAATGTGTGTATGCATGGTGCCCTGTGATGGACTAGTGGTAGCTGGTGAATTCTCCCACTATATGCCTAGTAGTGTAGTTGTTGGCTTTGGGTCTACTGTAACACCAGGACCAGGACCCTGTATGTTTGAGCAAGTTCTGCACTACACATTTTTTACCCTAAAATTCTATTACCACAGTTACCCAGATTTACTTTTAAAAATGTTCTGCATTCAGATGGTGAAGTTTCTAAGTTATAATACGTAATTTTAACATGTATAAGTTTGTATTTGAGCTCTTTTTTACATTTTGTTTTGATCCAGTGTACAATGAGAGGAATAGAGAACTAGAGTGACCCTGAAAAGTAAGTGTTTGCAAAGCTGAGTAAACCAAAAAGTTGTCTTTTATTTTTGATTAAGTCTCTTAGAAATGTTTTTTAAAGGCTAAAATATTCAATTAACTTAACTAAAAGGATTTATTGATACATATTCTTGTGTTTGTGTCTTTTCTTTGCTCTTATTGGCCCTTGAGATCATTAATTACAGCAGGTATTTCTGAATGCAGCAGGTATTTTCTACAGTGTGTGTGTGTGTGTGTGTGTGTGTGTGTGTGTGTCAATGGTAATTCTAGAAGTTACTTGTGGGCAGTGTTGCTCAACAGTTAAGGCTCTGAGTTACTGATCAGAAAGTTGGGGTTTTCAAGGTTTTATTTAAAACTCGTTGTAGTGATACAATGAAATTGTTTTGGTAGCTCTCAGAGATTCTTTAATCCGAAATTGTGGGTAAAATACTATTTGAGCACCTTTAGATTTTATAACTATTAAAAATAAAGCCACTAAATGTCCTTAATTGACTAAACCATAGCCATGTATATTTTATAGCTTAATGTCACATCCATAATTTATTTGTAGCTTGATGTCATATTCATGTACATTTTAAAATCAAAACGTGAGGAAAACGTTTTATATTTACATGTATTATAAAACCAACTTTAACCACATATTTTCCTCAAATGTTTACAGCTAACAACAAAATGAAAAACAAACAAACAAACTGATTATTGCCTACATAATGTCTACAAACATCTCATTTCGAAAAGGTTGAAGAAAAGATTTTTTTTGCTCAACATTTCCTGCTCTTGATGCTCTTGATTTTCTGTCTCTCTTCAATGGAAAGTGCTAGAAAGCTAAATTCTTTGTGCCTGTTCCCTTTCAGGTCCGTGTCCCCGATATTATCAACCTATTTATCTAAACCCAGCAACTGGGGTACAAATAAATGTGTAGGGGTGAAACTTGTTGTTTAATGTTTTTATATCCTTTTTTTTTTTCATTTATTATACTTCATTAAACATTTCAACAACAAAAAATGAAAAGCATTATGCTGCTTTCAAATATAAAAAGTGGCGTGTTAGATGGAATAACAGATATTCTATTTTATTAGCCAAACGTACAGGCTGCAGTGGGATAAGTAGTGACTGCATGAGCAACACAGATCTTTGCTGCCATCTGGCGGTTATATCTTGCACCTGTCTAATAGCTTTCATCTATCTATCTATCTATCTATCTATCTATCTATCTATCTATCTATCTATCTATCTATCTATCTATCTATCTATCTATCTATCTATCTAGCTAGCTAGCTAGCTAGCTAGCTGGCTAGCTGGCTACGAAGGCCCATGGTGAATTTTTATTAGGCCTGCCATGCCATAAATGATAAAAGGAAAAAAAAAAAGCCACTGATACAGACCTTCATTCAGAATTTAATATTTGATATATAATATTTTGTGCGGTCACTGATATTAAAACTGAATGGCTGTATAGCTTATAGCCTGTATTAAGCATTCATCTTTCCTGTACTTTACATGGGATTGTTTCTATGTCCATATCAAACAACTCATGATGTTGGACTTTTGAAGGTTCAGATTCCACCACCACCTACAAGCTGCTACGCCCTTAAACAATGTGATTAACCCTAAACAGCTCAGTTGTATAAGTGAGATAATTGTAAGTCGCTCTGAATAAGGGCGTCTGCAAAGTGTTGTAAATGTGTGTACTATGTATAGGTTTGTTTGCACTGGAAATCTTTTAAAGTAAAAATAAATTCGTTAAGCAGATTGCAGAGTAATGTTATTGATTCGTTTGTTTATTGATTGATTGATTCCTTGATTGTATGAAGTCATAAATAAGGACAACCATGGCACATTTTATTTTAATATAATACAGTGCAGAATTTGGTGTACTGTAAGTTGACATTTTGCTTTTCACCTTATTTATTTATTTAATTATTACAGTTTTTCTCAGCTGCTTTGGAACATTTCTTGAATCATCCTTAATATTTGCATTCTCAAAACAATTTGTACAAGCAGCACAAAACATTGGATTTCTTGCAAAAACCTGTACTTTCCTCAAAATACTTAGTTCATCTTCCAAAAGTAAGTATTTGTGTCAATGAACATCTCATTCCCATCAAAATGAAAGTCCCTTTGTTATTGTTCACAAACAAAATCATCAAAATGTTTAGTCGTGTTGTCAGTATGACGCGGCACAGTTTTAGGATTTCTTGATATAAACTATGGTTTGGATCACAAAATGTGACTTCATCTGTTTGGCATCTTTGATGGCATATTTGCAAGAGTCCAGAGACACACTTTTACTGTACTATACAAGTGTTTGTTTCTTAGTTGTTCATTCATTTTCAGAATTTATAATTCTATGTTTTGCTCTGTCTGTATACACTCTCCAATTGAAGGATCACAAGATTCAACTTTGACCTGTTTTAGAGAACTACCGTAATTTCCGGACTATTAAGCGCACCCATATATAAGCCGCACCCACTGAATTTGACAAAGATTTTTATTTTGAACATAAATAAGCCACACCTGTCTATAAGCCACAGTGTCTACACTGAAACTAATGAACTTTACACAGGCTTTAACGAAAGACAGTGTCTGTTACACAGTGTAACGGGTGAAATATGTTGTGGCTCCTTTAAGAGCAGAGCGGCATTTTGGGAATAGCCTGCCGCCGCATTTTCCCGGTATTACTGCATGTGTGCAAGACCGAGGATTATGTCCTTATTATTTTCTGATGCTCATTTCTAAGTTTCTTTGACTAACCCGTAACGCTGTTGCCAAGAAAAATAAAAAAGCACGAGTTTTGGAAACCTGTCTGTGCTTATATGATTTCTGTTGCAACTGGAGTTAGCAAGCTATCCCTTAACCCAGACTCAACTCGTTACAACGGCTTGTATCTAAACAGTAGCCTACCAAGAAAGTCATTTTTCACTGTCTTACTCCTTCCTTTCACAACTATTTCTCTCGGGAGTTTATCTTTTGGCATCGTCGTGCGTTTAAAAATCACCACCGGTGAAGCTTTTCTCCCGATGCCGTGCAGCTCAGAACACAGGTGAAGTGCGTTTTTTCATGCCCGGTTGTTTTCAGCGTGACGAATGATTCGCATTTCCTGTAGACAGTCCGAGTGAGCGGCAGGTCAAACGTCAGAGGAACCTCATCCATATTTATGATGTGGTGCGGCCCGATTCAGTGGGCGCGCATCTGATTTAATATAAAGAATTTCATTGGTTCACCTGAACCCGTTCGGCAATCTCATTGGTCTAATGTTTTGGTGCTCAGTTTTTTGGCTTGAAGTTTGTGAAACCGGGAAAAACCCAGGAAAAATCCATATATTACCCGCTTCGTTGTTTAAGCCACGGGGTTCAAAGCGTGGGAAAAAAATACGGTAGTTGATTATTGGTTGAGAAGGAGGATCATAGGGTGACGTATAAGAGTGGAGGAAGGTGCACACAGGTGGATTATGTTCTATGTAGGAGATGCAACCTGAAGGAGATTGGAGACTGTAAAGTGTTGGCAGGGGACAGTGTAGCTAGACAGCATCGGATGGTGGTCTGTAGGATGGTTTTGGAGGTGAAGAAGAGGAGGAGAGTAAGGACTGAAAAGAGAATTAGATGGTGGAAACTGAAGGAGGAAGACTGTAGTGTGAGATTCAGGGAAGAGGTCAGACAGGGGCTCGGTGGTGGTGAAGAGGTGCTGGATGATTGGGCAACTACTGCAGAAGTGATTAGGGAGGCAGCTAGAGTGGTACTTGCTAAAATTAGAAATATGATGTCATTACAGGATGCAGAAAAACTAGTTCATGCTTTTGTTACATCTAGATTAGACTACTGTAACGCTTTACTGTCTGGGTGTGCGAGTAAGTGCATAAATAAGCTTCAGTTAGTTCAGAATGCAGCAGCAAGAGTCCTCACTAGATCTAGGAAATATGAGCACATCACCCCTGTTTTAATCAGTCTACACTGGCTCCCAATCAAACCTCGCATTGATTATAAAATACTACTACTGACGTATAAAGCACTTAACGGTCTCGCACCGCAGTATCTGAGTGAACTTCTGTACCAGTATGATCCTCCACGCCTACTTAGATCAAAAGGTGCTGGCTATCTGTTGGTTCCTCAAATAATGAAGACTACAGCAGGGGGCAGATCTTTCTCTTATAAAGCCCCACAGTTATGAAAAAGCCTTCCAATCAGTGTTCGGGACTCAGACACAGTCTCAGTGTTCATGTCAAGGCTGAAAACATATTTATTTAGTCAAGCCTTTGATCAGTAGATTTTTTTTTCTTAGGTAAAGGCACAGATCTGGAGGAATCATGGATATAGAGTGTTTGGTGAACTGGGATATTTGTATGCTGTCGTCCCCTCACTTTCACACGTTCACTCAGGTTTGTTGATGGTGGTGTGGTGGGTCGTCTCTTATCCCAGCGATCCCTCATGTCGGTGTTACCTTCTGGTTCTCCCTTTTAGTTATGCTGCCATAGCGAGTCTTGCCGGAGTCCAAACTGCACAGTGATATTAACTTTCATACAACAATAAAGACACTTAATAATCCATATCCTTCTCTTCCTGTCACCCTCTTCTCTCTCTCTCTCTCTCTCTCTCTCTCTCTCTCTCACTCTCTCTCTCTCGGTCGAGTTAAACATGCTCCTGAGGCTCCAGTGACCAGAACATATACACTTTTAATCACCACATTATCCGTGTAAAGCTGCTTTGAGACAATGTTCATTGTTAAACACGCTATACAAATAAAAATGAATTGAATTGAATTGAATTGAATTGAATTGAATTGAATTGAATTGAATTGAATTGAGTACTTGGTGTGACATCTGGAAATAGAAAGGAAGAGAAAGAGACGTTGTGGTGGAATGAGGAAGTGCAGGAAAGCATAAGGAGAAAGACAGATTTAGGATCGACAGAGTGATATAAAAAGAGGCAGGGGTACAAGGAGATGCGGCAGCAGTTAAAGAGAGATGTTGCAAAAGCATAGGAAAAGGCATATGAGGAGCTGAATGAGAGGTTGAACACTAAGGAAGGAGAAAAGGATTTGTACCGATTGCCTAGGCAGAGAGATCGAGCTGGGAAGGATGTGCTGCAAGTTAAAGAAATAAAGGATGGAGATGGAAATGTGTTGACTAGTGAGGAGAGTGTGTTGAGAAGGTGGAGGGAGTATTTTGAGCAGCTGATGAATGAGGAAAATGAGAGAGAGAGAAGGTTGGGTGATGTGGAGATGTTGAAGCAGATAGTGGATAGGATTAGTAAGGAGGAAGTGAGAGCAGTGATTAAGAGGATGAAGAGTGGAAAGTCGGTTGGACCAGATGACATACCGGTAGAAGCATGGAGGTGTTTAGGAGAGATGGCAGTTTAGTTTTTAACCAGATTGTTTAACAAGATTCTGGAAGGTGAGAAGATGCCGGAGGAATGGAGGAGGAGTTTGCTGGTACGGATCTTTAAGAATAATGGAGATGTACAGACCTGCAGTAACTACAGGGGGAAAAAGTTGATCAGTCACACCATGAAGGGAAAGAGTAGTGGAAGCCAGGTTGAGAGAAGAGGTGACCATCTGTGAGCAACAGTATGGTTTCATGCCGAGGAAGAGCACCACAGACGCATTATTTGCTTTGAGAATTTTGATGGAGAAGTATAGAGAAGGACAGAAGGAGTTGCATTGTGTGTTTGTGGATTTAGAGAAAGCGTACGACAGGGTGCCGAGAGAGGAGTTGTGGTATTGCATGAGGAAGGACAGTGTGACAGCAGTGAAGTGTGCAGTAGGAACGACAGACTGGTTCAAGGTGGAGGTTGGGATGCATCAATGATCGGCTCTAAGCCCTTTCCTGTTTGCAGTGGTGATGGACAGGTTAACGGACGAGGTCAGACAGGAGTCTCCCTGGACTATGATGTTTGTGGATGATATTGTGATTTGTGGTGAGAGTAGGAAACAGGTTGAGAAGATCCTGGAGAGGTGGAGATACGCGCTGGAGAGAAGGGAAATGAAAGTCAGTAGGAGTAAGACAGAGTATGTGTGTTGAATGAGAGGGAGGGCAGTGGAGTGGTGCGGTTGCAGGGAGAAGAGGTGGGGAAGGTGGAGGAGTTTAGGTACCTGGGGTCAACAGTGCAAAGTAATGGAGAGTGTGTTCAAGAAGGGAGGAAAAGAGTGCAGGCAGGGTGGAGTGAGTGGAGAAGAGTGGCAGGAGTGATTTGTGATAGAAAAGTGTCTGCGAGAGTGAAGGGAAAGTTTATAGGACTGTGGTGAGACCTGCGATGTTGTATGGTTTAAAGACAGTGGCATTGAGTAAAGGGCAGGAGGTGAAGCTGGAGGTAGCAGAGCTGAAGATGTTGAGGTTTTAGTTGGGAGTGACGAGGATGGACAGGATTAGAAACAAGTTTATTAGAGGGACAGCGCATGTAGGACATTTTGGAGACAAGATGAGGGAGGCGAGATTGAGATGGTTTAGACAAGTGGAGGAGGGACATGGGGTATTTCGGTAGGAGAATGCTGAGGATGAAGCCATCGGGAAGGAGGAAAAGAGGAAGAACAAGGAGGAGGTTTATGGATGTGGTGAGGGAAGACATGCAGATAGTTGGGTTGAAAGAGGAAGATGTAGAGGACAGGGGGGTATGGAGACGGATGATCTGCTGTGGCGACCCCTAGTGGGAGAAGCTGAAAGAAAAAGAAGAAGAAGAAGAAGAAGAAGGAGAGTTGATTATTGGTTGATCTGATGCTGTACACTCTCCTTCATTAATGACATTTAAGATTAATCTGCCCAATTCATCAATTAAACACACAAAAACAAATGCTTTTATGGTGAGCACAAATGACTAAATGATGTGGATTTTGAACAAGTAGTTTTGAGAATTTCATTTCTGATCTGGGAAACGCTCCAAAGCAACTGAGAAAAACTGTACAATGGTGATGAGAAATACTTCAAATTCTAATAGGCTACGTTTTTATGGACAGTGTGTCTTTTCCCATTCAACTGAGGTAAACAGCCATTCACGCTGATGATTCATTGCAATAACTGTCAATGTGTCATATTCAGGTGTGAAAAATAAACCCTTTTTCACTTCTCTTATTTGGGAAAGGTTTCATTTGAGAGAAATTGTGAAAAGATTCACTTATTTAAACTTTCTCCGTCAAACAAAATATAGTTGTTAGACTGTAATTTTTTATCAGGGTGGTATTTTTGGTTTTCATCTACAAACAATTGATGACTTTTGACTCAGATCTCTTATATTACTATTATACACTATGCAAACAAAAGTATTGGGACACCTGATTCTTCCACAACTGTGTGCTACTGAACTGTTACAAACCTGAATTCAAATTCAGACTTAATGCTCATTTCTCTTCATACACATACATGTCCACAGCACCACCCATATTATATTATAATTATATTAGAACTGTTTACATGCTGTTTTTGCACAGCTCTCGATTGCTGCTGTTGCGGTTTTGCACAACATTTCTCCACGTTGTATTGTATTACACAATTTAAAGTAGGTTTACTGATCTGCACTATTTAGTGTTTTGTGTACTACACTGTTTTGTATTGTCTGGTGCAGTCTTTTGTCTTGCACTGTTTTCACTCGGTTGCACACAATGCACTTAACGTGGCTAGAACGACTTACTTTAGTCTTTAGCTCTATGATGTTTTATGTAGCACCAGGGTTCTGGAGAAACGTCGTCTCATTTCACTGTGTACTACATCAGCTACTGTGTATATGGTTACAATGACAATAAAAGCATCTTGACTTGATTTGAGTAACTGTTTCCACATAGTTGTAGGCACACAATTATATAAAATGTCTTTGGATGCAGTAGCATTACCATTTTCCTGCGCTTGAACTGAAACCTAAATCTGTTCAAGCATGACGATTCCCCTGAGCATAAAGCCAGCTCCGTGCAGATATGGTTTACATGAGTTGGAGTGGAAGATCTTGATTGGCCTGCTATAGAACTTATCTCAAATCTATTAAACACTTTTGGGACTGCGCTGACTCCACACCAGGCCTCCTCACCCTACATAAGTACCTGATTTTACTAACACACATGTGGCTGAATGAAAAGATTCGATGAATCGTATTAACAGTCTCTGTGTGTTTGTGTATGTATGTTGTGGGCGTGTACGTGGGTGGCTCTACATTAATCAGGCTGCAAGCTTCGCTTCCAAACGATCCAACTTGGTTTGTCAGTATCACCGAAACACAAAGTGTATCAACTCACTCTGATCAACACTTGGAATACACGTTTTTTTTTTCTTTTTATGCTTTTAAATAAATTCCCTTAGTGTCAGTCCCTCCAATATCCAGGTGCAAAGTTCGATCCAAAGCTTAAGTTATGTGGAGAGTTTTGAATGTTCTCCTCACATCCATGTGCCCATTGTTAAGCTGCTGATCTATAATGAGCCAACAGGTCTAAAACTGTTACTGAAGGTGAATAAATGAATGAAAAACCAACTCAACTATAGATTCTGGACAAGAAGCAGTGCTTTTGTTATATTGCTGTAGCATTTTGCTGTCATTTTGATCCGCTTCAAGAAAAGCAAAGGTCACTGAAAATCAATACATTGTTCTGCTCCTATGATGCAAGTCTGTATACTGATAGGAATGGTGTCTAGCCCCAATGTGTTTATATGAAATAAGGATTCCTTTTCTGTAGTTCCCCCAAAAGTTGGATTTGCCATTTTTTAAAAATTATTTATTAATTGTATTTTATTGTATTTATTACTATATATACTGTATATTCATTTGTGGGATGAAAGCTACAGGGATGTTGTACTTGTAGCAGAATTAAATGTTTAGATGTAGAGGATGAATAAAAAATTATTACTATTATTATTAGTAGTAGTAATATTAATCAACAAAGGCAAACCTAACTGCTGCGAGGCACAGAACAATTTCACTTGTAAGATATTTTGGGAAAGGGCAATGTAAATAATGAAGTAAAAAATGTGTGCAACATCATGGTGACTGTGAACCACTCACATATATATATATATATATATAT
>JAAIIK010018092.1:8377-19967 GCA_014706435.1 Silurus glanis | reverse complement strand
TAATGGGCATGTAGGTGAAGGGAACAGAGGTGATGAGGAGGTGATGGTAGGTATGGTCTTAAGGAGAGGAATGTGGAAGGGCAGATGGTGGTAGATTTTGCTAAAAGGATTGAAATGGCAGTGGTGAACACTTATTTTAAGAAGAAGGAGGAACATAGGGTGACGTATAAGAGTGGAGGAAGGTGCACACAGGTGGACTATGTTCTATGCAGGAGATGCAACCTGAAGGAGATTGGAGACTGTAAGGTGTTGGCAGGGGACAGTGTAGCTAGACAGCATCGGATGGTGGTCTGTAGGATGGTTTTGGAGGCGAAGAAGAAGAGGAGGAGAGTGAGGACTGAAAGAAGAATAAGATGGTGGAGACTGAAGGAGGAAGAGTGTAGTGTGAGGTTCAGGGAAGAGGTCAGACAGGAGCTCGGTGGTGGTGAAGAGGTGCTGGATGATTGGGAAACTTCTGCAGAAGTGATGAGGGAGACAGCTAGAAAGGTACTTGGTGTGACATCTGGAAATAGAAAGAAAGACAAAGAGACGTGGTGGTGGAATGAGGAAGTGCAGGAGAAAAGTAGGCAGGAGAACAAGGAGATGCAGCAGCAGGTGAAGAGGGATGTGGTGAAAGCCAAGGAAAAGGCATATGAGGAGCTGTAGGAGAAGTTGAACACTGAGGAAGGAGAAAAGGATTTGTAGCGATTGGCCAGGCAGAGGAACCGAGCTGGGAAGGATGTGCTGCAAGTTAGAGCAATAAAGGATGGAGATGGAAATGTGTTGACTAGTGAGGAGAGTGTGTTGAGAAGATGGAGGGAGTATTTTGAGCAGCTGATGAACGAGGAAAATGAGAGAGAGAGAAGGTTGGATGGTGTGGAGATAGTGAAGCAGGAAGTGGATAGGATTAGTAAGGAGGAAGTGAGAGCAGCGATTAAGAGGATGAAGAGTGGAAAGTCGATTGGACCAGATGACATACCGGTAGAAGCGTGGAGATGTTTAGGAGAGATGGCAGTGGAGTTTTTAACCAGATTGTTTAACAGGATTTTGGAAGGTGAGAAGATGCCTGAGGAATGGAGAAGGAGTGTGCTGGTACTGATCTTTAAGAATAAGGGAGATGTGCTGACCTGCAGTAACTACAGGGGCATTAAGTTGATCAGTCACACCATGAAGTTATGGGAAAGAGTAGTGGAAGCCAGGCTGAGAGAAGAGGTGACCATCTGTGAGCAGCAGTATGGTTTCATGCCGAGGAAGAGCACCACAGACGCCTTATTTGCTTTGAGAATGTTGGTGGAGAAGTATAGAGAAGGTCAGAAGGAGTTGCATTGTGTGTTTGTGGATTTAGAGAAAGCGTACAACAGGGTGGAGAGAGGAGATGTGGTATTGTATGAGGAAGTTCAATTCAATTCATGTTTATTTGTATAGCGCTTTTAACAATGAACATTGTCTCAGAGCAGCTTTACACAGATAATGTGGTGATTAAAAGTGAATGTTCTTTATAAGTAAGTTTGTCCCTGATGAGCAAGCCGGTGGCGACTGTGGCAAGGAAAAACTCCCCGAGATGGCATAAGGAAGAAACCTTGAGAGGAACCAGACTCAAGAGGGAACCCATCCTCATCTGGGTTACACCGAATGTCCATTTGTAGCAAATAAACGATGTTGCGAGGTACAGTGATGATGATCAGAAGCGAACTGTATTCCTGAGTCAGTGTAGGAGACTGTTGACATTAACTACAGTCAAATCCATCCTCAAAGCTCCCGTTCTTACTCCGGAATTTCATGGAACCACCCAAGGCGTTGATGAGAAACCGTCCCAAGCTGCACAGAGTGGCCTCCAGTCGAAGAGAACACTATCCAGAGGCAGACCTGGACGAAGTGGGGAGATCCATGGAGGGGAGAGGGGCAGGAACAGTGGTCACTGGAGCCTCAGGAGCAAGTTTAACTCGACCGAGAGAGAGAGAGAGAGAAGAGGGTGACAGGAAGAGAAGGATATGGATTATTATGTGTCCTTATTGTTGTATGAGAGTTAAAGTCACTGTGCAGTTTGGACTCCGGCAAGACTCGCTATGGCAGCATAACTAAAAGGGAGAAGCAGAAGGAAACACAGACATGAGGGATCTCTGGGATAAGAGACGACCCACCACACCACCATCAACAAACCTGAGTGAACGTGTGAATGTGAGGGGACGACAGCATCCAAATATCCCAGTTCACCAAACACTCCATATCCATGATCCCTCCAGATCTGGGCCTTTACCTGAGAAAAAAATCTACTGATTAAAGGCTTGACTGAATGAATACGTTTTCAACCTTGACTTGAACACTGAGACTGTGTCTGAGTCCCGAACACTGATTGGAAGGTTGTTCCATAACTGTGGGGTTTATAAGAGAAACATCTGCCCCCTGCTGGAGTCTTCATTATTTGAGGAACCAACAAATAGCCTGTACCTTTTGATCTAAGTAGGCGTGGAGGATCATACTGGTACAGAAGTTCACTCAGATACTGCGGCGTGAGAGCGTTAAGTGCTTTATACGTCAGTAGTAGTATTTTATAATCAGTGTGAGATGTAATTGGGAGCAGTGTAGATGATTAAAACAGGGCTGATGTGCTCATATTTCCTAGATCTAGTGAGGACTCTTGCTGCTGCATTCTGAACTAGATTACATACTTAATATAAATATAACCCTTGAATTCTACAAACTTTCCAAGTTTGTAGAATTCAAGGGTTATATTTATATTAAGTTTGTAATCTAGCATACCAGTGTAGATTTATTCATTTCTAGAGACTCAAAGCACTTTTGTACGACGCTCTGGATAAGGGCGTCTGCTAAATGCCGCAAATGTAAATGTGAACTAACTGAAGCTTATTTCTGCACTTACTCCAACACCCAGACAGTAAAGCGTTACAGTAGTCTAATCTAGAAGTAACAAAAGCATCAACTAGTTTTTCTGCATCCTGTAACATCATATTTCTAATTTTAGCAATATTACTAAGGTGAAAGAAGGAGATCCTGGTGATATTATTCACGTGAGACTCAAAGGAAAGACTCGGGTCAATAATAACACCAAGGTCTTTGACAGCCGTACACGCTGAAACAGAAACACCATCCAGAGATGCTACGTAATCTGAAAGTTTACTTCTAGCTGCATGTGGTCCTAGTAAAAGTACTTCTGTCTTATCTGAGTTGAGCAGAAGAAAGTTATCGAGCATCCACTGTCTAATGTCCTTTACACACTCCTCAACATTGTTAAGCTGATCTCTCTCATCTGGCTTTGCTGAAATATACAGCTGTGTATCATCAGCATAGCAATGGAAGCGAATACCATGTTTATGAATAATTTCACCCAGAGGCAGCAGATATAAAGAGAAAAGCAGAGGGCCTAAGACAGATCCTTGAGGAACACCAAACTTTACCTCAGAGAGTGTGGAGAACTCACCATTTACACCAACAAACTGATAACGATCAGTCAAATAAGACCTGAGCCAAGAGAGAGCTGTTCCCTTTATTCCAACAACGTTCTCAAGTCCAGCAAGCAGGAGTTTATGATCAATGGTGTGAAAAGCTGCACTGAGGTCGAGCAAAACAAGTAAAGAGACAAAACCCTGATCAGAAGCCAATAACAGGTCATTTACCACCTTAACTAGCGCCGTCTCTGTGCTATGATGACGCCGAAATCCTGACTGATACATTTCATAAATGTTGTTCCTCAGTAGATGTGAGCAGAACTGCTGTGCTACAACCTTTTCTAGAATCTTGGAGATAAAGTGGAGGTTTGATATTGGACTGTAGTTGGACAGCTGACAGGGTGAAGGTCAGGTTTCTTAATTAGGGGGTTGATAACTGCAGTTTGAAGGATTTAGGTACAAAACCAGTGCTAATGGAAGAGTTTATTATTTTTAAAACAGGTTCAATTCCCTCTGGAATGATCTGTTTGAGGAAACTTGTAGGCGAGGGATCGAGAATGCAGGTTGATGATTTTGATGAGGAAATAAATGAAATGAAGTTGTTCTCTTGAATAGGAGTGAAGCTTTGTAATTGATGGTCTGTTATAATGACACTGCTGTCTACAGGGTTACTTATAAAATAATTTGGATTTATATTAACCGTCTGGATTTTTTGCCTGATGTTTTAAATTTTATTATTAAAAAAGTTGATGAAATCATTACTACCTATTGATGGTGTGCATGTGAGTGCAGTGCTTTTATTTCCTGTTCATTTTGCTGCAGTACAGAATAAAAATCTAGGATTCTGCTTGTTATTTTCTATGAGGGTGGAGAAATATGCTGATCAGCAGCACTAAGAGATTTTCTATAATTTAGGAGGCTCTCCTTCCATGCTATTTGAAATACTGTTCATTTTGTTTGACTCCATTTACGTTCTAATTTTCGAGTGGTCTGTTTTAAGGTGTGTGTATGATCATTATTAGATTAGATTAGATTAGATTAGATTCAACTTTGTCATTACACATGTACAAGTACAAGGCAACGAAATGCAGTTTGGGTCTAACCAGAGTGCAATAACAGCAAGTGCAGGATATACAGTTTTTACATGATTTACATAGTTAAATAGTTAAATAGAATGATAATATAGACTATAAACAGTAATTTAAAGATATATATGTACTATAAATGTAGTATACAGGTGAATATATATGTGCTAAGAACATAATATACAGATTAATATATATATGTACTATGAGAATAATTACAGATGAATATGAATATATATGTACTATGAACATGAATTATACCACTGTGCTAATTTTTTCTCCCTGATCATTTTGGTCTTAAGGGGAGCTCCATCATCTAGAGTATAACGTAATGTTGATTCTAGGTATTCAGTGGCCCAGTCGAGCTCTGCGGGGTCAGACGGAGATCTATCTAATATCGTAATTTCTGGAAGATTGTTAATAAAACGCGCTGCTGTAGCTGACGTGAAAGTACGCTTAACACGATAACGTGGTGAGGTAGTAATGCAATGACTGAGGCAGATTTTAAAAGAGATGAGATAATGGTCTGAAATAGCTTCAGACTGTGGAATTATGACTAAGTTTTTTATTTTTAATCCAAATGTTAACAACAAATCGAGAGTGTGTCACCACTATGAGTGGGTCCTATAACATTCTGATTAATTCCAACTGAATCTAGAATGGACACAACAGCTGCTCTTAAGGAGTCTTCCTGATTATCAAAATGAATGTTAAAATCACCAATAATTAATGCTTTGTGTAAAGAAGCAGCTAAATTTGTGATGAAATCTGCTAATTCTAGTAGAAAATCAGAGTAGGGCCCCTGGGGGGTCTATAAATAATAATTAGTGGAAGTCTGGTGTGTCAGAGAAGTATGTGAGGGTGGTGCAGGACATGTATAAGGACAGTGTGACAGCAGTGAAGTGTGCAGTAGGAACGACAGACTGGTTCAAGGTGGAGGTTGGTCTGAATCAAGGATCAGCCCTGAGCCCTTTCCTGTTTGCAGTGGTGATGGACAGGTTGATGGACGAGGTCAGACAGGAGTCTCCCTGGACTATGATGTTTGTGGATGATATTGTGATTTGTGGTGAGAGTAGGGAGCAGGTTGAGAAGATCCTGGAGAGGTGGAGGTACATGCTGGAGAGAATGGGAATGAAAGTCAGTAGGAGTAAGACAGAGTACATGTGTGTGAATGAGAGGGAGGGCAGTGGAGGGGTGCGGTTGCAGGGAGAAGAGGTGGAGAAGGTGGAGGAGTTCAGGTACCTGGGGTCAACAGTGCAAAGTAATGGTGAGTGTGTTAGAGAAGTGAAGAAAAGAGTGCAGGCAGGGTGGAGTGGGTGGAGAAGAGTGATAGCAGGAGTGATTTGTGATAGAAGAGTATCTGTGATAGTGAAAGGGAAAGTTTATAGGACTGTGGTGAGACCTGAGATGTTTTATGGATTAGAGACAGTGGCATTGAGTAAAAGACAGGAGGTGGAGCTGGAGGTAGCAGAGCTGAAGATGTTGAGATGTTCGTTGGGAGTGACAACGATGGACAGGATTAGAAATGAGTTTATTAGAGGGACAGCACATGTAGGACGTTTTGGAGACAAGGTGAGGGAGGTGAGATTGAGATGGTTTGGACATGTGCAGAGGAGGTACATGGGGTATATCCATGGGCGTAAATCCTGGGGGGGACGGGGGGGGGGGGACATGTAACTAAACTGCATTTAGAAACAGTTGAGTCACCCCCTCCTCTTCCTCACAGTGGTTTTACCCACTGCCTGCTTTCCCAGTTCATCTCACCTACTCTACACACACGAGTCAGGTGTGTGTCTGCGGCTCAATTAATGTTCAACTCCATTAACTAGGGGATTTTATTCACTTTAAATAAAGCGATTCTCTTTAATCTAGTTGATGCAGACTCATTCATAAATTAGTTGCGGCAAAAATGCTGATTACCGAAGTAATTCCATGAATCTGCTCTATTAGCGATTAAAATAAGACTTATCTAGTTAACGTTAGCTTGTAGCATAGTGCACTGCAGCTAACACTGCAACTAATATACTAGTGCACTGCAGCTAACACTGCAACTAATGTACTAGTGCACTGCAGCTAACACTGCAACTAATATACTAGTGCACTGCAGCTAACACACCAAAGCCGTTTCCCATACAGTGTTTTATTTGGGACGACTTGGTATAATATTACCTTAACATTTACGGCCACAATTAGCATATAGTTTATCTGTGCATTTACTAAATTAACACTGTGCTACGTCCCAACTGACCCCACTGTATTTTTATAATCAATTTCTATTCTGTTCTTAAGTGTCTTCATTAATTTTAAATAAAAAATGTTAACCTTTTTTTAATTTCTTGTTTTTATTGTTGATTATTTTTTATGATAGTTTTACTTTATTTATGTAAAGCAGTTTGAATGACCGTTGTGTATGGAATGTGCTACAGTATAAATAAACTTGCCTTGCAGTGTCATAGACTAGATAAAATGACGGAGAAAAGGAAAATGGACATAAGATCATTTTTCAGTGCACCTAAACCATATCTTTATCAGTACAATTTGACTATTATTTGTGTCCCCTTCAAAACTTGCTCATGATAAATTTTTTATATTTATTGTCCCCCCTACTTTTAAATGAAATTTACGCCCATGGGGTATATCAGTAGGAGAATGCTGAGGATGGAGACACCAGGAAGGAGGAAAAGAGGAAGAACAAAGAGGAGGTTTATGGATGTGGTGAGAGAAGACATGCAGGTAGTTGGTGTGAAAGAGGCAGATGTAGAGGACAGGGGGGTATGGAGACGGATGATCCGCTGTGGCGCCCCCTAATGGGAGCAGCCGAAATTTTTTTTTTTTTTTTTTGTGTGAACAGAAGTGTATTATTCTGTCTGAACTACAAATAAGATTATTAATGACACAATTCAGACCAAAATCAGTTTTTTTCTCAACCCTTTATTGCAGCATTCAGAAAGGAAACTTTTACACAGAATTATGACCCAAAAGTCTTTAAAACTGCAATAAGTTAGTGTGTTAGACCCTACAGCAGGATATCATGTAAACCTAATCAGAAATAAAATCCTGTTTACACACAAACTGTAACTAAATCAGGTGCAGAAATTTATTGCTGGTTTGTGTTTCCCCTCCTCCAGATTCAAAGTCCCACATATGGCTTACAAACACCTCAGACTGGACACTTCCACACGACATAAAAAAACAAAAGAAAACGCTGTAAATTACCCAACGTTTAATACCGTTTAAAAATTCACATTAACACATCGTGAAAAAAAACAACAAAAAAAAACAGCCAAAGTGTTGTGAAAAAACTGACAACAGAAACTGCACTGGTGTAGTGTTTGTGAACTACAAAATCTGTACTGTAACACCGTGTATAATCACCATCACTATATACACACACACACACACACACACACACACACACACGATGAGTGGAAACTGAGCTTAGTACAACTGTGACAAAGTGATTCATGGCGCTGTAGTAAGAAACACACACACACACACATACGCTCTCACACACACACGCTCACACACACACACACACACACACACACACACACACACACAACTTTCTGTAATGCTGAAGTGAGGAGTGAAAGCCATCAGTGCAGCTTTGTCATACCTTCACATTAACACCAAAATGGGTGTATAGATATCTCTCTCTCTCTCTCTCTCTCTCTCTCTCTCACACACACACACACACACACACGTGAAGAGCTCACATTCACAAAGCAGCTTCAATACACAGGATCTTGTCTGATTCTTAACAAACTTAATAACGGCATTTTGACGTCTAACAGAAACAGAAGGAGAAACTCAAAGTAAAGGATTAAAAAAAATGTAATGAACTTGAACTGAACTTAAACTTGTTTAAAATTAAAAAAATGTGTGAAATCAAACATCTGAGCATCAAATAAAAGATGGATGCAGTTGGTCAGATGCTGGAGTTTTGTTGATACTCTGCAGCTCTCATATGAGTAAATCCTTTCTCTCTCCTCCACACGGGCACCAACACTTACGTCTCTGTAACACACACACAGCAGTGTGGAAAAAAAACTCACTTGTGTGTGTGTGTGTGTGTGTGTGTGTGTGTGTGTGAGAGCTAATAATAATAATAATAATAAATCAAAAGTAATAAATTATTGAAACTTCAGATGAAAATGGAAATGTTACCCGTCGGCTCCTCGTTCTGTTCTTCTCCATCATCTGTTCAGATTACAGAGACCCATTAATAACCACACACACATGCACACACACACACACGCTCACACACACACGCACTCGCTCACACACACACACACACACACACGCTCACACATACGCTCGCACACACACACGCTCACACACACGCTCACTCGCACACACACACGCTCACACACACACACACGCACTCGCTCACACACACACACGCACTCGCTCACACACACACACACATGCTCACACATACGCTCGCACACACATACGCTCGCACACACACACGCACACATTATTACGTGTGCGTGTGAGTTTTATTCTGATTTAGATTTAAACTTTATGATGTGAGCAGATGTGATTTATTCCTCACCTGGCTCTTCTTCTTCTTCATCTTCTTCGATCTCCTCTACAACATTCACCACAAATAAAAGGTTTCAAAATTCCTTCATTTCCATAACAATTATAAAATAATAATAATAAACTCTGATTTTGTGTAAATGACGGAATAAAACCTTTCGTTACAGAGTGTGTGAGATGTTAAAAAGAGGGCGGGGCTTATTTGATTGACATTCTGACTGTGCACTTTGTGCCTGAAAGCAGGAGCAGATAAAGAGCTGATGAGAAGAAATGAAAGATCTGGATGTCATGATGATGATCAATGATCACAGCAGACTTTTTATAGAACAGGAAGAGGAACGAGAGCATCTTCATCCAGCACACATTTCCTTCTAAACATCTACATATCTACAAGTTTAAACAGTCTTGAGTAAATGTTATGGAGATCTTACCCGGTTCTTCTTCTGCAACCTCAGCCTCTTCTGTTAAGATCTCCTCCACCACATCCTCTATGGGAACCTCTTCTTCTGCAGCTTCTTCAGAAGAAGCAGGCTCTTCTACTGGTTCTTTTACAGTTACTACTTCTTCCACTGGTGAAAGCTCCTCCACTACTTCCTCAACCCCTACCTCATCAGGGACAGATTCTTCTTCTGTTTCTTCTGCTGGTGCTGAGTCTTCCACTACTTCCTTAAAGACCTCTTCTACAACAGATGCTTCAGATTCAGGTTCTTCAACCACGTCTTCTTTAACAGAAATAGTTTCTTCAACTACTTCATATAGACCTGCCTCTTCTGTCTCCTCAGAAGGAACCACCTCTTCTACAGCTTCAACAACACTGTCAGCTTCATCAACCACCTCCTCGATCGGCGCTGCTTCGTCTATAGTTTCATCAACAGCTGTTTCTTCCAGGGCGACTTCTTCCTCAGAAGAGGCAGGTTCTTCAACTGGCTCTTCAACCACTTCCTCAGAAGAAGCAGGTTCTTCAACCACTTCCTCAGCAGAGGAAGGTTCTTCTATTGCCTCTTCAATAAGCACAGCTTCTTCTAAGGCTTCCTCGTCCACTGACACTTCATCCACTAGTTCTTTCTCTTCCTCCACCACTTCAGGCTCTTCTTCAGGAACCTCTTCTTCTCCCATGAGTGGTTTTACTTCCTCCTCCTCTCCAAACAGAGGCTCCTCCTCCACATGATCCAGCTCCTCCTCCACATGATCAGGCTCCTCCTCTATAAAAACAGGCTCCTTTTCCACAACCAGAGGCTCCTCCTCCACATGATCAGGCTCCTCCTCCACAACCAAAGGCTCCTCCTCTATAAGACCAGGCTCCTTCTCCACAACCAGTGGCCCCTCCTCTACAAGAACAGGCTCCTCCTCTAAAACCAGAGGCTCCTCCTCTACAAGAACAGGTTCCTCCTCCTCAACCTCAAGCTCTAAGGAATGCATTAGAATTGTCTTAATTTTTGAAATAGTTTTATTTAAATGATTATGTATAAAATAATATTGATATTATCTCAGCAGCTGTGGTTTATTTATACCTGAAGGGATCTGAGATGTTTCTTCATGTTCAGCAGCGTGGATGTGATTCTCTACAACCGGCTCTGAGGCTGAAGAACAGATGATGCTGGATTTGTAAATTACATAAATATCTACAACTTCATCATTTCCACTGGTAAAAATAATTTATCAGGGTAAACACACACACACACACACACACACACACACACACACACACTTGTGCAGCTTATACTGCTGTCAGGGGTAATAATCCATTTTTCTCCAGATAAGGACTTATTCTGGGTTAGTGGAGCACGAAGGTCAGCACTACTGGACCAACGTGCAGCAGAAAGAGCAGATCAGTTTGGAGCAATGGGATAAAACAAGATGATAAAATGAGATGAATATCTAGTTAAAAAAACATGTTGATATTAAATGTAATAATAAGAAGAAGAGAAGCGTCATGGCAAAATCTATCTTCATTCCTTTAAAAAAAGACGATGTCATTAATTTATTCCTAAAATGATTTGAATTATAAAGAACATTCAGGTCGTTTGTATTGTTCAGATCTGTTTATTCAAAATCAAGGAAAAGTGTGTTTTCTTTTTTTTTTTTTACCTTCAGCAGGTTCAGACAGTCCAGAGGCTAGAACATCAGGCTTCTCCTTCAGTCCTAAAGGTTTCACACGTGGATGTACACATGAGGTATGAAGTCTTATAACCAACACATCTCAGACTCCAATCACATGTTTTTCACTGTAATTACAGATCGCTACCTCAGGACTTCAACTGAACCTCAAATCATGGACTGATGTTTGGATTACTTTCGTTTCACAAGTTTTTATTAATTAACACATGAAAAAAAATGGAGAAATGACAGAATCAGAGAAGATCAGACGGAATCAGGTATCATACACGTCTCAATCTTTAATTACAATAAGTTCAGCATCAACACCGAAACTCTCCTAATCTCGACACTCATCTACACACACACACACACACACACCCTTTATTCATATAAACACACACACCCATTTATTCATTTACTTATTTATAACACACACACACAAACACAATCACACACACCCTTTATTCATTTACTTAT
>JAAIIK010018079.1:0-10200 GCA_014706435.1 Silurus glanis | reverse complement strand
TGTGTGTGTGTGTGTGTGTGTGTGTGTGTGTGTGTGTGTATGTGTGCAGGTGGAGAGTGATAATGATGAGGATGGAGATGAAGATGGTGTTGATAATGATAAAGATGATGGTGATAAAGATGATGCCGATGGTGATGGTAAAGATGATCTTGGTGATGATGTCAAGACCTTCAGTCCAGCGAATGTCTTTGAGTTTGGACAAGCATTGAATGCAGCCCGTTACCGTGGTGACCTGGGGGCGTGTGCTCGGCTCATGAGGAGCGTGCCACCTCATACCCTGCCTCACCACATCAGCACACATCTAGACACACAAACACTCAGTTTCATCATACACACTCTGCGCACACACATCCTGCCTACTGAGCCCACCCTGGTGTACCATCTCCTCACACATCTGCACACAGCTGAGAGGTTCACGGTGAGGTCATGTGCACACACCCACACACACAGGCACACACACACACACACACACACACACACACACATAGACATGCCCTTGCACATCGCTATCAGGTTAATTATAAGAACACACAGAAACACGCACACACACACACCTGCACACTTCCAACAGCTCTATGAAGAGATCACACACTTATACACAAACTGCTGATGTGTATGCCATCTAGTGATGGCAGCCGATTCTGGACTCTTAACTCTTAACTTATTTTTCTCAATCTAATTGTGGCCTTTGTGGCCTTACTATTTCCCATAAAGTTAATTTTAGATAGATTACGATTATAGGTATTACTGGTGCCGGTATTACTTAGCTGGTTCCGATCCTATCTCTCTGGGCACACTCAGTTTGTCCAACTTAAACATTTCAGGTCATACTCCTCATCTGTTACCACTGGTCATCCCAGCTCTATTTGTCCTCCAAGCAAAATTGTACTCTTCTTTTCTTTTCTCTTTTAAATTGTTTAGAGGAGATTAAATCTTGTTTCTCACGCAATTTTCTCAAGCTGAATATTGACAGAACAGAGTTTCTTCTGGTTGGCACTCAATCCAGTTAGTCAAAATATAATAGTTTCTCATCTTCTATTGATAATTCTATAATCTCTTCATCATATCAGGGTAAGAGTCTGGGTGTCATCCTTGATAGTACATTGTCTTTTGAAAAGCACGTGAACAATTCTACTCGGTCTGCATACGTCCGGTCCGTCACATCCAATTCCACATCTATTCTTGTACATGCTTTAGTTACCTCGCATATTGATTATTGTAACTCTCTTCTGTTCAAGCTACCTCACAAACTTTATAAACTTCAATTGGTCCAGAACTCAGCTGCCCGTATAATTACTAGAACCTCCTCCATCGAGCAGATCTCTCCTGTTCTCTGTCATCTACACTGGCTTCCTTTCAAATATTGAATAGAGTACAAGATTCTGCTTCTCAATTATATACGTATCTATACTCACTTATATACTTACTCACTGCTTTATACTTATTCTAAAGTGTATTCTCGGATCTTCTTCATCTGGTTCTCTCATGCTACCTTCCATTTGTTTAGTCACGTTGGGGTCTAGAGCATTTAGCTGGGCTGCTCCTCATCTTTGGAATTCTGTTCCACAATCTGTATGAGTGAATGTCTTAAATCATGCCTCAAAACTCATCTATTTAAATATGCTTTTTCTAGTTAACAGCTGTTGTTCGTTGTTTGTCTTGATTTTATAATTATAAATGAATTGCACTTAAGGTGTCCTTAAGTGTTTTGAAAGGCGCCTTTAAATAAAAAAGTATTATTATTATTATTATTATTATTATTATTATTACACTCTCCTGACATTTATTCTGTGTATTACTTAATGATACAATACCCTTATACATGTTTGTGTGTGTGTGTTTGTAGGTGGCTCTGATGCTGATGGACAGAGAAGAGAGGAGACAGATCACACAGCTTTTTGATTGTTTGCATACAGTGGAGTGTGATGAGTTCACGCATGAGAACATTAATAGCCTGGCTAATAAATTCATATAAGATAGTCTCTCTCACACAGACACACACACACAAAATATAAAATCAGTGGGGGGAGTCACTAATTCATCTGTCAGAAGATACCATTGTTCAGGAGGAAACATTAAAGGTTTACCTGCTTCATTTCTTTTGCAATGTACATCATTCACCTTAACTCTTAAATTCTGTTTAACTCTTAAATTCTGTTTAACTCTTAAATTCTATAAGGCTGCTTTGAGACAATGTCCGTTGTGAAAAGCGCTGAAAAACTTGACTTGACTTGAAACACACATACTCCTCCAACAGCTGAGATAACTGAATTAAAACATCAAAACACATCACTATGTGTTGGGTTTTGTTTTTTGGACTTCATTAGACTCTCAGTTTACACAGTCTGAGTTTCTCTGAATGCTGACGTGGTGTCAGATTGCAGTCTGTTTGCATCTTAATAAATCAAATTGAACATATTTGATTTATTAAGATGCAAACAGACTGCAATCTGACACCACGTCAGCATTCAGAGAAACTCAGCCGAGAGAGGATTTGTGGTATTGTATGAGGAAGTCAGGTGTGTCAGAGAAGTATGTATTGTGGACATGTATGAGGGCAGTGTGACAGCAGTGAAGTGTGCAGTAGGAACAACAGACTGGTTTAAGGTGGAGGTTGGATTGCATCAAGCATCGGCGCTAAGCCCTTTCCTGTTTTCTGTGGTGATGGACAGGTTGACAGACGAGGTCAGACAGGAGTCTCCCTGGACTATGATGTTTGCGGATGATATTGTGATTTGTGGTGAGAGTAGGGAGCAGGTGGAGAAGAGCCTGGAGAGGTGGAGGTATGCGCTGGAGAGAAGGAGAATGAAAGTCAGTAGGAGTAAGACAGAGTACATGTGTGTGAATTAGAGGGAGGGCAGCGGAGTGGTGCGGATGCAGGGAGAAGGTGGAGGAGTTCAGGTACCTGAGGTCAACAGTGCAAAGTAAAGGAGAAGTGGGTGGAGAAGAGTGATAGCAGGAGTGATTTGTGATAGAAGAGTATCTGTGAGAGTGAAAGGGAAAATATATATGACTGTGGTGAGACCTGCGATGTTGTATGGTTTAGAGACAGTGGCATTGAGTAAAAGACAGGAGGTGGAGCTGGAGGTAGCTGAGCTGAAGATGTTGAGATGTTCATTGGGAGTGACGAGGATGGACAGGATTAGAAATGAGTTTATTAGAGGGACAGTGCATGTAGGATGTTTTGGAGACAAGATGAGGGAGGCACGATTGAGATGGTTTGGACCTGTGCAGAGGAGGGATATTGAGTAATGGGAGCAGCCAAAAGAAAACCAATGAATGAATGGATCTACATCTATAACTAGCTGCTTAAGGGAACCCACTCTGAGACGCCTGTGGTTCTAATGACTTATATGATTGAGTAACTGGATAATATTATTAGTAGTTAAAATGTGCCCGCAAAGAATAAAATGAATCTGTATTAAGTACATGCTGTGATTTCACTCCGGACCTTTAGGCGGCACTGCAGTAGTCACGCACTTTTAATGTCCCTGCAACAATCCGGAAACGCAAGCACAGCCATTATTAAACACCGCACAGGACACAGGAATGGCGGGTCTGGGAAGTGGTAGATGTGTTCTCAGACGACTGGTCAACACGAGTGTATACTACAGAGCGACCGGATTACACACACTCACAAACACACACAATCCCGCGCGCGTCTCTCGGTGCCCGAACAAGCCGTGCGCTCTGTCTCGTGCGCTGTTCAGTAGCAGTGACGGAAGTGACGCAGAGTTGACAGCGCGAGATTCATATACACACACTCATCATCATCGTGAGCAGCAGCATGGTGAGGTAACACACACACACACAAACACCCCGTTTTTATCGATATGATGTGATATGATGTGATAAGGTTAGAGCATGCGCTGTGTATATCCCTGGGAGACTGTTCTTACTTGTTTTCTACAGATTGTAATTAAAAACTCAAACAGTACCGCCCATACAGCTGCAGCACTTCACCCACAGCACATTATCCACGCCCAACCATCTACAGCACCAACCATACAGCTGCAGCACCACTTTCCCTGCCCATACAGCTGCAGCAACACCGCACAGGTCCTGTGGACTCGGCCTTGGTGTTAGCTAGGTATCGGTGTGTAGTGTCTTCAGAGGATGTCATCTGGTTTGTGTGTGTGTGTGTGTGTGTGTGTGTGTGCTCAGGTGGAGTTGTGTTTAACCTCGACGTGTTGGTGTCTCTCCTGCGAGAGGAGAACGCTGCGGATATCTGTGCGATCCGAGTCTCAGATGAGCTGAAATACACTGACTACTTCATCATAGTGAGCGGATCTTCAACTCGGCACCTGAAAGCCATGGCAGAGTATGCCATTAAAGTGGTAAAAGAATATTACAGACATTGTTAAATATTTAAATCCCTGCTACCAAGATGGTCCTGTGTTGTCATGGATCATGGGAAGTGAAACTTAAATCTGTTACCGCTGCGGCCCGGGTTCGATCCCCGGTCAGGGAACCAACCCCAGCCACTCTTAGTGCCGGTCCCAAGCCCAGATAAATGGGGAGGGTTGCGTTAGGAAGGGAATCCAGCGTAAAAACATGTGCCAAATCAAACATGCGGATAATCCGCTGTGGCGACCCCTAATGGGAGAAGCCGAAAGAAAGTTTATAATTGGTTGTATGGTACTTATTGGGAGAAAAACGGTAGTTCTATGTGAAATCAGACACCGAGCACCCCCAAAACAACCAAAATGGCACGATCCTCATTTCATAACAACCCTGCGAAGATTTGTGACTGGTAGTCAAATCAGGCTCTCCTATCGAAACATTGAATTTTCAACTATTCAGGCTCACCCCAAATGTGTTTATATATGGATTAAGTGTTTCACCTCTGTGTTTCAGTATAAGTTCCTGAGAAGAGACTGTGATCCCCACACACACATTGAGGGACAGGACAGTGATGACTGGATGTGTATCGATTTTGGTGGGTCTGAGTTTTTCAGTGTGCACTTAGAAAATGTATAATGTCAAAGTTAGCTATGCACCTTTTATCAGTTGCTTAATTAATTGGATAAAAAAATGACACAAATTTTATGTTTTGCTTATTATAACTAAAACCCTCATTCAGTGTATTTATATATAAAAGTTTACTTAAAAATGCAAAAGCCACATATTGAGTTTATCTATCTTTTCATTTTCAAGCTTATAGTGGCTGCTTGTTTAAAAAAAAAAAAAAAAATGCAGACATTTTGTTCATTTGTGAAGATATAAGCATCTAGAATATATAACGGACTGAGAAATACAGCAAACTAACAGACTTAATATTAAAAAAGTTTTTAGATTTAGTGTTTGTTCGCACCGGTTTAACTGAATCCATCACTATGTCGCAAAAATTTTTTTTTTGCATGTTTGTCCCACTTTAATGTTTTAATTCATCAAACTTATTTAAATGTTAGAATAAGATAACACAAGTAAACACAACATGCAGTTTTTAAAAGAAGGTTTTTATTATTGAGGGAAAACAAAATCCAAAACTACATGGCCCTGTGTGAAAAAGTGTTTGCCCCCTGTTAAAACACAGCCAGGCCTGATTACTGCCACACCTGTTCACAGTCAAGAAATCTCTTAATTAGGACCTGCCTGTTAAAGTGAAGTAGACCAAAAAATACCCAAAAGCTAGACATCATGCCGAGGTCCAAAGAAATTCAGAAACAAATGAGAGAAAGTAATTGAGATCTTTCAGTCTGGAAAATGTTATAAAGCCATTTCTAAAGCTTTGGGACTCCAGCGAACCACAGTGAGAGCCATTATTCACAAAATGGCAAAAACATGGAACAGCCGGCCGACCACAATTACCCCAAGAGCACAGCGACGTCTCATCCAAGAGGTCACAAAAGACCCACAACAACATCCAAAGAACTGCAGGCCTCACTTGCCTCAGTTAAGGTCAGTGTTCATGACCTTAATAAGAAGGTCATGATTAGAAAGATAAGAAAGAGACTGGGCAAAAATGGTCTGCATGGAGTTTCAAGACGAAAACCGCTGCTGAGCAAAAATAACATAGACTCGTCTCAGTTTTGCCAGAAAACATCTTGATCCCCAAGACCTTTGGGAAAATACTCTGTGGACTGACGAGACAAAAGTTAAACTTTTTGGAAGGTGTGTGTCCCATTACATCTGGCATAAAAGTAACGCCGCATTTCAGAAAAAGAAAATCATACCAACAGTAAAATATGGTGGTGGTAGTGTGAAGGTCTGGGGCTGTTTTGCTGCTTCAGGACCTGGAAGACTTGCTGTGATAAACAGCAGAATTCATGGTTCCATTTATCAAAAATCCTGAAGTTGGGTTCTGCAACAGGATAATGATCCAAAACACACCTGCAAGTCCACATCTGAATGACTGAAGAAAAACAAAATGAAGACTTTGGAGTGGCCTAGTCAAAGTCCTGATCTGAGTTCTATTGACCTTAAAAAGCTGGTTCATGCTCGAAAACCCTTCAGTGTGGCTGAATTACAGCAATTCTGCATAGATGAGTGGAGCAAAATTCCTCCACAGCGCTGTAACAGACTCATTGCAAGTTATCGCAAAATCTTGATTGCAGTTGTTGCTGCTAAGGGTGGCCCAACCAGTTATTAGGTTAGGGGCAAACACTTTTTCACACTGGGCCATGTAGTACAGTTCCAATCCTCAGTGCACTGATGGAGCTGTTTATATATTTGTGTGTGTGTTTCTGGGTTGGGGCCTTGATTTAGCAAAAAAACAGCATGAGCCTCGATTAACCTGTTACAATAAATCAGGGGAAGCTATTTCAGATCAGTGCTTTTATTAGCTCTATGAAAACACACCAGGTGTTAGTGTTGTAGTTGTTGGTCAGTTTGACGTGTGTGCGCGTGTGCAGGGTCGATGGTGGTCCACTTTATGCTCCCAGAGACAAGAGAAAAGTTCCAGTTGGAGACACTGTGGACGCTGCGGAGCTACGAACAGCTGACCAACAACACACTCCCACACACACTGCCTCCTGACTTCATTCTCACACATGCGCAAACACACACACACACGCACACAGTGACTGACACAATCACACATTGACTCACTCACATACACACCCCTCCAGATCTCCTGTCCATAAACACCTGTCTGTAAAAAAAGAACGTTTAGTGTTGTTGACAATGCTCTGTTACTGAACATCTTATACACTTATCAATAAAAATGATTTGGTTAATTTATTTGCTGAGTGTTTCATTTCTGAGATTCAGTATAAAAGATCTGACATTGTGAAATCACCAAGGTGCAGTTTTAACACTGCTCAGGGGGGATGTAATTTGGCACGGTGTGGTGAATGTATGGTCTTGCGTATTTATAACTGTATTTGTGTATATGTAACTGTATATGACTGAATTGTACATGGTGTGAGGAGGCATTGTGGAGTGATGGCAGAAATAAACCCCATCAAAACACGGATTTCACTCCTCGACGGTGACTCTTCCTCTGCAGCAGACCACATAATAGAAATGAACACTGGCTACATGTGACTTGTAAAACTATAACCCTAACCCCCAAACTCCAGAAGGAAAACCTGAGCCTCTATCATAAAGAACCTTTCCTGTCCAGCAGAGGTGGCAAAAGTACACACATCCTTCACTAAAGTAAAAGTACAGATACTCATGTTTTAAAAGACTGATAAAAGTTGAAGTACTGATTATACTTTTTTTTTTTTTTTTTTTTTTTTTTTTAAACTCAAGTTAAAGTGAAGTTTGGGCTCTGACATGTACTTAAGTAAAAAGTAACCATTAATACTCCCTGTTTTAGTGTCATGCTGGTAACGACGTCACTTCATAATATTAGGGCTGTCAATCGATTAAAATATTTAATCACGATTTTATTAACGCTTGTCATGAGTTAACGCAACATTAAACAAAACATAATCGTACATTTTTATCTGTTCTAAATGTACCTTAAATTAATACATTTCAAGTTTAAATACTCTAATCAACATGGACATGGACAAATATTGATGCTTTATGGAAATGTATGTTTATTATCAGTGAAACCATAAACAATATAGAGCATGAAGACAAAATATTTTTGTACATTTTTAAAGTAATTGTGGTGTTTTAAATTACGTAAATCATCAGGACACCAAACGGAAACTTTGCTATGTTTCCACACGGACGGTTAATGAGGTGATACAAACATTTTGATTACATTTTTTGTTACTTACAATGTTCACTTTATGTTTCTTACACACCGCAGTGTGCAATATACACAATATTTACTTGTGGCGTTTACTTGTATATTGTGTTTTGTGTATTTGTCTTACACTGTCTTGTGTTGTCTTTGCACTGTTTGCACCAGGTTGCACACGATGCACTTATGGTGGTGACGACACTAGTCCTTAGACCTGTGTTTTCTGTGATTGTTGTTGTATGTATCACCCAGGTTCAGGAGGAATGTTGTTTCGTTTCACTGTGTAATGCGTCAGCTATATATGGTTAAAATGACAATAAAAGCTTCTTGACTTGAACAATCTCAAAGAAACCCCCAGATGGTTATTTGTGTGCATCATGGCGGATTTTGGTGCTAATTTGAGACTTGGCGCATCAGTAAAACAAATGTTTACTGATTAAAAATAAATTTTCAGTGGAGTTTATTTTTTATATATACTGAACAAAATTATAAAAGCAACACTTTTGTTTTTGCCCCCATTTTTAATGAGCTGAACTCAAAGATCTAAGACTTTTTCTATGTACACAAAAAAGTTATTTCTCTCAAATAAACTTCCTTTCGGCTTCTCCCGATAGGGGTCACCACAGCAGATCATCCGTATTCATGATCCGCATGTTCGATTTGGCACGTTTTTAAGCTGGATGCCCTTCCTAACGCAACCCTCCCCATTTATCCGGGCTTGGGACCGACACTAAGAGTGCACTGGCTTGTGCCATCCTAATGGCTGGGGTCGGTTCCCTGACCGGGAATCGAACCCGGGCCGCAGCGGTGAGAGCGCCATATCCTAACCACTAGATTCTAACCACCAGGGAACCTATTGTTCACAAATCTGCCTAAATCTGTGTTAGTGAGCACTTCTCCTTTGCCCAGATAATCCATCCACCTCACAGGTGTAGCAAATCAAGATGCTGATTAGACAGCATTATTATTGCACAGGTGTGTTTTAGGCTGGCCACAATAAAAGACCGCTTTAAAATGTGCAGTTTTACTGTATTGGGGGTCCGAAAACCAGTCAGTCTCTGGTGTGACCACCATTTGCCTCACACAGTGCAACACATCTCCTTCGCATAGAGTTAATCAGGTTGTTGATTGTGGCCTGTGCAATTTTGGTCTACTCAATGAAACTCCTCTTCAATGGCTGTGCGAAGTTGCTGGATGTGGAGGTCCTAAGCTGGTCTGGTTACACGTGGTCTGCGGTTGTGAGGCCGGTTGGATGTACTGCCAAATTCTCAGAAACGGCTTATGGTAGAGAAATGAACATTCAATTTACAGGCAACAGCTCTGGTGGACATTCCTGCAGTCAGAATGCCAATTGCGTGCTCCCTCAAAAATGCCATTAAAATGAATTTGCATTGACACGTTATTAACACGTTAATTTTGACAGCCCTAAGTAATGTGTTACATAATGAATGTATCCAGGCTGAACATCCACCATATAGAACACAAGCAGAGAAAAGATGATGGTGATCAGGAATGTTCATCTCTGCTGTCCAGTCCAATCTGCAGTTTAGGTAGTGCAAAGTACCTGTAGGACCTGCACTAACCTCTACCTCCTGCTCTTACAGCATTGTAATCATCGGTACCCGTATCCCTTTATTAATCTGCATAGATAACAGTGAATGCATCTCATAGTGCTGAAGTCCTAAGTGATCTGCAGGAGCTGAAGTTGTCTAATGTGTAGAGTTTAAAGGGGATATCAAAGAGAAGGGGTGTTTCTTTAAGCTGCTCAATCTCCAATACATGTTCAGTTCAGGGCTTGCATCCCAAACTGCTTTCGGCGTGCACTAAATATAGGCATATTCATGTGACATCCAACCAAACACACACACACACACACACACACACACACACATTCATTATACACAAAACACAGTGTCACGAATAGTGTGATTTGAGACACAGCCCACAAAGATAGCCATAGGAAAGTGTGTTTGTGTGTGTAATCAGATCTTTGAGTCTTAGCCTTGCAAGACATGTATTTGTGTGTGTGTGTGTGTGTGTGTGTGTGTGTGTGTGTG
>JAAIIK010018041.1:0-11277 GCA_014706435.1 Silurus glanis | reverse complement strand
GTCTGTCTGTCTGTCTGTCTGTCTGTCTGTCTGTCTGTCTGTCTGTCCGTCCGTCCGTCCGTCCGTCCGTCCATCCATCTATCTCCAACATAAATCTAAATATAGCTCCATCTATATTATTTTGCACCTCATCACTTGGGGTGTAAAAAGACCAGAATCTAATGAAACCATCAGGTGGTCAAACAGCTAAAATATTGCTACTGCTTCTGTTTTATGCAGCCGCTACTTCTTCAGATGATTTTATTTATTATTTATTTTACTGCAATATAATTGGCTGATTTAATAAAGAAGCATAAGTGAAGTTGTTTCTATTAAAGTGTCCAGTAAATATACAACATACAATAGTTTGTGTGTTTTTCACACGTCAGAAGCAGTCGAACCTTAAGTAGTACTTCATATTCTCAATTCCAAGCCACAAACCCAGACCATCCAGATCAATATTCCCCCCCTTTGCACACTTCATTCTCTGTTTGACACACACTTAATCTCCTGCTTTTGTTTTTCCTGCACTTTTTTATCGACTTTGTCCCGATCCACCTCCTGAATCCATCACCCCCTTAAAAGTTAACAAGTTGTCAAGGGAAATGGCATTCTGTCTGCGTCCTATAAGAAATGTCAGTGGAACAGTGACGGCTCATGCACACTTCAATAGTGAGAAAGTGTGAGAGCGATCGCTCTTCTAAACACATGGAGAGAGAAAGAGGGAAATAAGATGCATCAGAAAACGGAAACAGGAAAAGGTTTTGCATGAAATTTGTGGTACATGTGTGTTAAAGCCGCTGCTTGAGTTTCTAAACAATTTATGTGCATGTTGCTCAGGATTCCTTAGAAATTATTTATTTGGTAGTGAAACAACATAGAGAAGTGATCAACAGTGAAAGAAAAAGTCTATATAAAATGTATTAATAAAAGCCTCAAATATCATGCGTATATTAGACATGACTCTCAATTCAATTAAACCTTCTAGATTATATCTATTGCAACCAGTTGCTATCAAAAGTCACTGAAATATGTTGTACTTGTATGCACTTAAATTGTCACACTATCTCAAATCATCTGTTCCTGGAAACCCCAGATCCAATATATATAAACCAATATATATCTGTGATTTATGGAAGAGTGAAAAGGGGGATAAGCAAAAACAAAATGTGTGAGTTTGTCTAAAAGAATATCAGAGATGCAGCAAATATTCTTTGGTCTGATGAGACCAAATTTTTTATTTGATCCCATTGATCAATTTGATTCATATATGGCGGAAGTTATAGACGTTAGTAATATGTTATTACAATTCTTACAACGCAATTCTTCTTCTTATTAGTAGTAGTAGTGCTAGTAGTAGTAATAATAAAGAAGTAGTGGTAGTGACAGTAGTAGTAGTAGTGGTAACGTTAATAATTGTGGTCAATGGGGGCCAACAATGCCCCGATGTATGCAACTGGTGCAGTTGTGGCTGCAGTGTAAGGAGACAGTTTGAATTGTGTTAATTGGGTTTGTTGCTTTATTAATGGCATTCATTCTCTCTGTATGAGATAAATGTCTGTGATGCAGCACTCAGTTAAGCTGCGTTTTTTTTAATGTAATATTGATGGTTTCTACAGCTGTGGCATAATTGTGATGTTATTAGGAGGTGGATTGATTCAGATAGGACACCACTCAGGGCCTAGGTGTGAAATGAGTGCCCCAGCACTGATAGTGGTAGAGGTAATATTACTACTACTACTACTACTACTAGTAGTTATGGTGGGGATAGATGTATTAATAGTAGTAGTAGTTTTAGTAGTAGTAGTAAAATAGCAGTAGGAATCATTAGATAGTGGTGATAGTTGAAGTAATATTAGTAGTAGTAGGAGAAGAAGTAGTAGTAAATTTGGTAGTGGTGATAGTAGAATTAATAGTAGTGACAGTAATAGTAGTAGAAATAATAAAGTAGTAGTAGTTTTGTGGTGGTGATAATAGAAGTAATAGTAGTGACAGTAATAGTAGTAGTAGTAGTAGTAGTTGTAGTAGTAGTAATAAATTAAGTAGTAATAATAGGAGAAGTAGTAGTAGTAGTAAATTTGGTAGTGGTGATAGTAGAAGTAATAGTAGTGACAGTAATAGTAGTAGAAATAATAAAGTAGTAGTCGTTTTGTAGTGGTGATAATAGAAGTAATAGTAGTGACAGTAGTAATAAAGTAAATAGTAATAATAGGAGAAGAAGTAGTAGTAGTAAATTTGGTAGTGGTGATAGTAGAAGTAATAGTAGTGACGGTAATAGTACTAGAAATCATAAAGTAGTAGTAGTTTTGTAGTGGTGATAATAGAAGTAATAGTAGTGACAGTAGTAGTAGTAGTAGTAGTAATGTTGGTAATGGTGATAGTAGAAGTAATAGTGGTGATTGTATTAAAAATAGTAGTAGTAGTTTTAATAGCAGAAATAGTAGTGGTGATAGTGATATTAGTGAGTGTAGTAATGTTTCTCATAGTAGTAGACGGTTAGGGGCTTTGCTCAAAGGCCCAAGAGTGGCAGCCTGGTGATACTGGGGCTTGAACCCCTGACCTTCTGATCAGGAAACTAAAGCCTTAACCACTGAGCTACTGTTTCCCACTTAAAGTAATAATAACAGTGGTAGTAGCGGTGGTTGTAGTAGTTGTGGTGGTGGTGGTGGTGGTGATAATAGTACTAGTATTCATAGTATTAGTATCCTGTAGTGTTTTTGGAGCAGCCTGTATGTCTTTAGAGTCATATGCTTTGCTCTCTTTTCTTCTTTTTGTCTGGTCTTCACTCTTTAGTTTATGCTTTTGTATTTTTGTTCTTTGTTTTTTCAGACAATTCTTTTATTATTATTATTATTATTATTATTATTATTTTATTTTTTATTTTTATTTTTTATTTTTTTTTTATTTTTTTTATTATTATCTACATTGTCTGCTGGAAAAATGTACAGTGAATAATGCTTTAGCACTCAGTCCAGTAATGAATAAAAAGCTACAAAGTTCACCCGCAATCAAATTATATTCTTATACACTCCTTTCCTTCTTCTCCCCATCGCTCTCTATCTCTCTCTCTGTGGATTTTGTTTCTGTCTCCTCTGTTCTGTTCCCCCTTCAATATTTACGCGCGTGTGTGTGTGTGTGTGTGTGTGTGTGTGTGTGTGTGTGTGTGTGTGCGCCTGCTCACATTTGCACTATTGATGTAGGTCTGAAGGGCTCCTGAAATGCTTCAAAGCTAATTGGTGCTCCCTTTGAAGTGCAAAGGGAAGCAAATTAGTGTCACAGCACAGTGAAGAGAAGAAACAAATGTCTTTCCGATTCAGTTTTTTTTTTTCCTTGAAATGCGTCAACTGTTATATGAATCAATGCACAAAATTAGAAGAAGGAGAAAACAGCCATTTGATTTGTACTTAAGTTGAATACATATTCATTTTGCTACTAGTAAATTCTGACATTTGGACCAGACTGTATGCATTGCCTTAACTGTACTATATAACTAAATTAATTAATCCAGAGCTGCAAGTGCTCCAGTTGCTTGTAGCTCTAATCTTTTAAATTTGGCTGTATCTTTTTATGTGAGGAGCTAGTCTAACATTTACATTTATATTTCTGAGATTTGGCAGACGCTATTATCTAGACTTACGGTTATCCAGTTATACAGCTGAGCAATTAAGGGCCTAACTCAAGGACCCAGCAGTTGCAGCTTGGTGGTACTGGGATTTGAGCCCATGACCTTCTGACCAGAAGTCCAATATAGTATCCACTGAGTAACCACTTCTTCTGTGTTAATGTCATTATCAGAATTTGCCCATGGACTACATTTTCCATCAACCACTGCAATTCATTAACCACATCACATGAATTACTTTGCGATGTGCCACCTTGGCAGATAATTAGCACTCATTTATTTCATAATTCTGCACCATGCTCACCATTTCTCATTGTCTTCTATGATTCATTTTTATGGTGCAAGTTTATGATCTTTGTTTTTTATCATGTAAATGCTCCACGTTTTCTGGGTTACGTTTATGTTCCACATTATGTTCCACTAAATAAATGTAACTGCACTTGCAATTTACTTTTCCCTTATGTGACAGTGGTGTTATTAAGTGTCATTACAATAGGAGAGCACAGTTCACTAATGGCAAATGGCAAAAATAAGTGTTCTAGATCTAGTTTTACTTTAGATCTTTCTGGTTCACAAATTGTTTTAACTTGTACAATCACATTATTGAAAAATCTAACATAAAAATAGGAAACTTTGGATTCAAAGTTTGAGAATGCATTGCAGCTATGCAACGAAGAGACCAAGTCTACATACTGTAGCACATTATAAAGATGATGAGCGCAATAGTGGTGAGAGATTTAAAGCTGTTTGGTCAAACACTCATTAACCAATTGTCTTGCTTGAGGTAGACAAAGATGAAGTGAAGGCTACATTGCGATGTTGCTACTATGAGCAGCTATTGTTGGTAATGTAGAAAAGCTTTAATGACATGATACAATGATAAAATAATGATGAATGTCCTGGTTACACAACTGCACTTTTTGAAAATCTATATATATAAAGCTGAAATACCACTGACTGACTCACTCACTCATCACGAAATCTCAAAAACCACTGCACGGATTGCAATGAAATGTGGAACATACCTTCCTCTTGGGTCTTAGGTGCTCACTAAGAAAGGGTTTTGAAAAATTCGCCCTGGATCGCGGCTAACTCGCGAAAAACGCGATTTCTCACGCATTGTAAACTCTTCTAAATAACAGTACGGATCCTAATGAAACTTACTACATTGTTTCTTATTACATGTTAGATGCACGATAAAAATTATTTTCAAAGTAGTTTCCCCTGTATCGGTACTACAAAGGGGTAGTACGTTATTTGTTGACGTTACGTTCTGATCTCTGATCATCCAGTCCTGCTCAGTGCTTACTGCTTATTGCCATATTGCTTAGCGTTCTGCCTTCCGTAGCGAAGCACGGGTACTTTCAGCTAGTATTATATAAAGTTATGTAAGGAAATTATATAGAATCACACTATCCAGGGTCTGGATCCTATCAAGGTTTCTTCATCATGTTGTTTCTGGGAGTTTTTTCTTATCAACAAGTCTTTTGCGCTCTCATGTTAATTACACTATATACACAAAAGATTGTGGACAACTGACCATATGATTCGTATGTGATTTTCTGGACATCCCATTCCACATTTAGGAGAACAGATTTACAGTTATGATGAACTCCTTCTAGGAAGATATTAGTCCACTAGATTTTAGAGGCTGGTTGTGGAGGTTTTTGCACCGTGGGCTGAGGAGACCTAGGCTGGAGTCAGAACAAAAATGTATTACAAAGGTGTTCAGTTCTCTATAGAAAGACACTCACGACCTTCCACTTCACCTTCATGAAGCTTGCTTAGTCCACAGCAGCATTGTCATGCTGAAAAAACACTTCAAGTTCAAGTGAAGGGAAAATCTCATCCATTTCATTGATTTCCAGAAAAAAAAAAAAAAAAAAAAAACATTCTATAATTGTGTGCCTCAAACATTTGGTAACAGTTTGGAGAAGAACCACATATGGCTGAAAAACTTGGATGTTTGAATCATTTTGCTAATATTGTGTGTTTGTTTATAGAATAAAATTGACCAATTCAACATTTATGTCCTGAATCAATGTATTTTTATGAAGCTGCTTTGTAAAAAATGTGCTATATAAACAATATTGTATTACTTTAAGCAAGATTTAATGAAACCTGCTAACTTGTTAAATCAAATAATACATATAAATATACATTTTCATAACATATATTTGAAATAAATGAATTTGGATGGTGCTTTGTCTATTTCTTGGTGCAACCTGTGTCTTTACACGCCGTGCTATGACTCGATCATTTCGCTGTTCCTTTTCTTTCCTTTGACATAAAGTCAATTTGCTTGTCATGGCTTCAATTTCCTGTTTGCTTCCAGTCTTCTCTTGTTTTTTCTTCTCTTTTTTCCCCCCTTAACTCCTTCATCCTTCTTTTTCCCCTTGTCAGTCCGTGCTGGAAGGCTGCTATTTTAATTCATTATTGTTGTATATGTCACCTGCAAGACAATTCATACTCCACTATTCCCCCCCATTTCATTCTTTTAGTGATGGCTGTTGGTTTTCTGGTCATCTTTTAGCATGTCTTCCTTTTCGGTATCTTTTTAGTATTATACTGACCTATTTTCTTTCCCAAAATAAATAATTAAGGTAGGGATATGATTGCTATTATTATTATTAATTTAAATATAATTTCTTTTAAATAATAATAATAATAATAATAATAATAATAATAATAATAATAGTAATAATAAATTGGGCATCAGGACAATAGACAAAATAATCTCAGAATGACAATTTTGTAATTTCACTCCTGGATGAATGAAGTGATCTAAAATGATATATCGATATGCCAATCTATGAATAATGGTTGCATCATGCACATTGGAAATAGTAAGAATTTGTCATTCGGACATTCAATTTTAAGCAAATTAGATAAATTAGTCAGTGATTTTAGAATTCCTTTGTTATAAGATAGAAACATACATGTAAGACCATGTTTATAAATACTACTACTATTACTAATAATCATAATATTATACATTAATATAAACCAAATATGGCAAATTTAAATTAACATTTTGGTGAAATTAATGGATACTGAGTAAAATTAAGCTTAATGGCAGATTGAGTGTAGGCTATATTTTAGATCATATTACATAGTTTGAGTAAAAGAAAAGATAAACTCATTTTGGCTAAATTATCATGTAACATTAGAAATCATTTATGGTAGCATTCTGACGATGTCTTTTCGGGTTGGCCAAAATCCACAGTGACTACATTTTACCCTGCTCCAGTCGAAGATTGCAGTAATCATGATGAACATCTAGCCATATTGTTTTCCCTCTAGGGATCATAAATAATATAGCTTTGAGTGGATTGTGTTCAACATGGATCATGGTCCAGCTAAAATATGGTATGCTTTTCCAGGGATTGTGAACAATGTTTTTTTTTTAATCAACTGTTACTAAAGGTCTAACGTTGCCTGGTGGTCTAGTGGTTAGGATGTGGCGCTCTCACCACCATGGCCTGGGTTCGATTCCCGGTCAGGGAACCTAACCCAGCCATTAGGTTTGCAAAAGCCAGTGCACTCTTAGTGCCGGTCCCAAGCCCGGATAAATGGGGAGGGTTGCGTTAGGAAAGGCATCCAGCGTAAAACGTGCTAAATTGAACATGCGGATCACGAATCTGCTGTGGCGACCCCTAATGGGAGAAGCCGAAAGAAAGTTTTTTTACTAAAGGTCTGAAGTGTTTCTGCTTCTGTAGTACTTCTCACAATGGTGGCGATCAAGGTGAGACCAGCCAAACTGAAGAGCTGGAAAAACAACTAAAGTTGAGATCTAGTTATCTAGGCAGATGGAAATATAATGCCTAACTTACCTATGCTTAACCTACGTATGCTTTTGAGTATTTGAACTTAAGAGTAAGATGTGATGAGGCAGTTGGTGTTTCTGCATTTCCTTAAATGGTGGTTTAGTGGTGCATATCTTGGGGCAGGTTTTTCTTTTTCTTCTTTGTTTTTATGTCTGTAAAACTCCTACACCATAAACCTGTTGTGTTGACGTAATTCACTGCTGATATTACAATGAACACAATACCAAACGTGACCCTAACTGTTGCCTTGGCTGCACCTCTGAGAGAAACATGGGGAGAAGACATTCATGGAGCACAATAATTACAAAAATGACTGTATATGAAAGGTGAAATATGAATGTATTTATATTCCTTATCTATTTAACACAGATGAACAGTTTTCAAATGTCATATGTTGTAGATTAGAAAGGTTTGGGTAACTTACTTTCTGATCCATTGCCTTAATGGAGAGAAGGTCTTAACTTCATTGGCTGTGTGTCATGTATGCAAAATGATCACCTGTATAGTACATAAGTTTGTTTTTCTTCTGTTTATTTGCTCATGTTTGTAACGTCATCAGGCAGAATATTTTTCATTGAACATATTTTTAACACTACAGCCAATGTCTATAGTGGTAGTGGTAGCTCAGTGTTTAAAAAAAAATTGGAATTCAAATGAGGTCAAATTAGAAGTTTTGATCCCAGCAGCAACAAGTTACCACTGCTGGGCCCCTGAACAAGGCCCTTAAATGTCAGCTGCTCAGTTTTATAAATGAGAACACTGTAAGTTGCTCTGGATAAGGGCATCTCTGGAATGCCATAAACGTCTCTTTAGCAAACAATACAATATATAATTTTTTTTATAGCAAGCACACAATTTCTCTAAAGTGTCCTTTATTTTTATATATATATATTTTTTATTGTACCCTTTTCATTTATTTCACAGTCTAGAATTGCATGTACAGTACACTTTTGAATCTGTTGCTCACAACACTGAGGATTTTTTTTTAGCATTAAGGAAATTAAGTGAGAAAGAAGAGGACTTGGGGGAGAGGGAGAAGAAGAGAAAGACACAAGGGAGAAAGAACTAATGGAACATTCTCAGTGGACATTTCGAATAACATTGGCTTTTAATTGCTCTTACAATGCTAGCAAGCGAGTTTTCAAATTTGACCTCAGGGAGCAAGAAAATAAAACTTGCAGCCCTCATCTGAGAGCACTGTTTATTATAGAGTCATACTAAACACTAATTAGACAGTTAGTAAAGCAGGGTATTAGCTAGATTTTACTTTTATAGTGGCTAAAATAACAAGATATCTTGACACAATGCCCAGTGTAGGTAAAAGCAAATGTCTGAAAGTACAGTAGAGGAGATTTTGTTTAAAGGGAGGTGTATTAATGCTGCATTCAACTAGAGGGCATAGCTCATAACTCAACAAGTATTTCAGTAATCACACTGTTTATCACAAAGGTGTTCAGTTGGATTGTTCTCAGAGCTCTATAGCAGGCCACTTAAGATCACTGAAACCTATGTGAACTATATCTTAATGGAGCTGGCTTTGTGCACAGGTTTGCGTCTCCTAGTTCAAGTCAAGGAAAAGTTTCCTGGTCCTGAAACCAAAGACATATGTATACAATTGTGTGGGGAGGAACACTGGAAAGGTGTCCCAATACTTGTAGTCCATATAGTATATTTCTATAAAACTGTGTGACTATATCCATTGTTAAAAGCACTATACAAATAGAATTGTATAGAACGAAAATCCTCAGGCATGCAGTACATTCATAATTGGTTTCAGTAGTATGTTTTACAATCAACAGGTGGGTTATCTTTGATAGTATAATTCAGTAGCAGACATTTTAGCACTTCACATAAATCCACTGTTATTCTTCATCATCTACTTAGCCACAAGATGTCTTAGAAATATGAAACCTGAAGGCAAACTTTGTTTTAAATTTGCTTTTAAATTTGTAGTAAAGTAGAAAGAAAAGGAAAAAAAGGTCTTTGTTGGTTGCTTGCTTTTGAATATAATATAATATAATGGAAATAAAAAGTGAAGTAATTTTGACAAAACAAGATACTTAAAAGCATTTAATCTATTCAACTTAACATAGTTTTTAGAACGGATTAAAATTTTAACTTATGTTCTCTGAAACTCAAGTTTATCAAGTAAACATCACTTATTTTTTTTTTTACTGCATCCACATTCGCCAGTTTTCAACTGCAATGAAAACAGAACGATTCTGAAAAAACAGTATTAAAAGTTGAATAGTGCCTTGTCTATTTCTTGGGGCAATCTGTGTCTTCACACACTGTGCCAAGACCCGGTCTAATCGCAGTTCTTTTTTCTTTTTTTTAACATAAAGTCAAGGCTTCAATTTCCTGTTTTCCCTTGTTTTCCACCAGGGAACCCCTCCAACAACTTTATATAATCACCATAAATATGGCTGTGTGCTTAGTGTGGGTTTAATCTGAAAAATCATTCAGGAATTAATACCAAATATATATTCAACGTGTCAAGCATGACTAAGCGCTTTAGTGCTTTTCAGAAGTTACATAACAGAGTTATGCATGTGGGGCGGTCTATCAAAAAAGAGGAGTGTAAAATAAAAAGCAGCTTTGATTACAAAACGAAAACATTAGGCATAGTTTTAGACATTTTGTCAAGGTAATGGGAATAAGACTAGCCTGATATAAAACAGTTGCCACCCACAATTTAGATTCCAAAGTGTAAAGGTTATTGGCTTTGGAATTCCAAGTGAGCTAGCAGATCAATTTTTGGTTTATAATCCTTTATGATAGCTTTGTACAAGAGGCCAGGCATCAGTATAAGAATCAAATTTGCAATGCTTTCATTTATCAAGCGCTGAGTGTATAAAATAATTATAAAATAATATAGGACAGCACATTGAAATTAAATTTGTCACAACAAATTTGTCATGGGTTTTGATACAATTACGGTGATGAGCACGATTTGCCATTCAGCCACTAGAGCACTAGATGGGATTGAGGTCAGGCTCTGTGAAGAGCACTGGAGGTCTTCAACACTAACCTTCACAAACATCCTGAGATAGTATGTGGAGGAAACCTTGTGAGGAACCAGACTCAAAAACAAGACTCCATCTTTCCTCAGAGACCTCATCACACCTCGCACTGCACTACGCTGTCTGAGATCCTCCAGCACTGCTCGACTGGTACCACCTTCTCTCAGAATGAGAGGTAAGTACACTTCAAGGCTCTTCTCCATTCTGGCACCGAGGTGGTGGAATGAACTTCCCCTAGATGTCCGTACAGCGGAGTCCCTGACTATCTTCAAGCGACAATTAAAGACATACTTCTTCCTGAAACACTTAAATTAGCACTTTCCAAGTTTGCTTTGTAGAATTCAAGGGTTATATTTATATTAAGTTTGTAATCTTGCGTACCAGTGTAGATTTATTATCATTGCTAGAGACTCAAAGCACTTTTGTACGTCGCTCTGGATAAGGGCGTCTGCTAAATGCCGCAAATGTAAATGTAAATGCAAAAGAGAATGCATCTTCATCCGGGTGGCACCGGATGTCCATTAATTCTAAATGTATCATATTTGAGGTCTACTGTTTAGTGATCAGCACTTAAATGCAGAACTGTTCATGCAAACTGTGATCCTGAGCAATTATAGCAGAGGATATATTTTAATTACAGTCCAAATCTATCCTTAAAGTTCTTGAGTTGCGCAGTATCTTGACAGACTTAGACCAATTAGTCACAAAGCGATTGTGGATTGTAGACAAAAGCATTCCTGACAAATGTGTGCTCGTAACTTTGAGGAAGGACCTATACAGTGTGTGTGTGTGTGTGTGTGTGTGTGTGTGTGTGTGTGTGTGTGTG
>JAAIIK010018017.1:4516-14640 GCA_014706435.1 Silurus glanis | reverse complement strand
TGGAAGTTGAAGGGATGATGATAAATGTCATCAGTGCCTATGCTCCACAAGTCGGCTGTGAGATGGAGGAGAAGGAAAGATTCTGGAGTGAATTAGATGAAGTGGTAGATGGTGTCCCTAGAAATGAACGATTGGTGATTGGGGCAGACTTTACTGGACATGTAGGTGAGGGGAACAGAGGTGATGAGAAGGTTATGGGTAGGTATGGCCTAAAGGAGAGAAATGTGGAAGGGCAGATGGTGGTAGATTTTGCTAAAAGGATGGAAATGGCAGTGGTGAACACTTATTTTAAGAAAAAGGAGGATCATAGGGTGACGTATAAGAGTGGAGGAAGGTGCACACAGGTGGACTATGTTCTATGTAGGAGATGCAACCTGAAGGAGATTGGAGACTGTAAGGTGCTGGCAGGGGACAGTGTAGCTAGACAGCATCGGATGGTGGTCTGTAGGATGGTTTTGGAGGCGAAGAAGAAGAGGAGGAGAGTAAGGACTGAAAGAAGAATAAGATGGTGGAAACTGAAGGAGGAAGACTGTAGTATGAGACTAAGGGAAGAGGTCAGACAGAGGCTCGGTGGTGGTGAAGAGGTGCTGAATGATTGGGAAACTACCGCAGGAGTGATGAGGGAGGCAGCTAGAAAGGTACATGGTGTGACATCTGGAAATAGAAAGGAAGACAAGGAGACGTGGTGGTGGAATGAGGAAGTGCAGGGGAGCATAAGGGGAAAGAGGTTAACAAAACAGAAGTGGGATCGACAGGGTGATGAGAAAAGTAGGCAGGAGTACAAGGAGATGCGGCAGCAGGTAAAGAGGGATGTGGCGAAAGCCAAGGAAAAGGCATACGAGGAGCTGTATGAGAGGTTGAACACTAAGGAAGGAGAAAAGGATTTGTACCGATTGGCCAGGCAGAGAGATCGAGCTGGGAAGGATGTGTTGCAAGTTAGAGCAATAAAGGATGGAGATGGAAATGTGTTGACTAGTGAGGAGAGTGTGTTGAGAAGATGGAGGGAGTATTTTGAGCAGCTGATGAACGAGGAAAATGAGAGAGAGAGAAGGTTGGATGATGTGGAGTTGGTAAAGCAGGAAGTGGATAGGATTAGTAAGGAGGAAGTGAGAGCAGCGATTAAGAGGATGAAGAGTGGAAAGTCGGTTGGACCAGATGACATACCGGTAGAAGCATGGAGATGTTTAGGAGAGATGGCAGTGGAGTTTTTAACCAGATTGTTTAACAAGATTTTGGAAGGTGAGAGGATGCCTGAGGAATGGAGAAGGAGGGTGCTGGTACCGATCTTTAAGCATAAGGGAGATGTGCAGACCTGCAGTAACTACAGGGGAATAAAGTTGATCAGCCACACCATGAAGTTATGGGAAAGAGTAGTGGAAGCCAGGCTGAGAGAAGAGGTGACCATCTGTGAGCAACAGTATGGTTTCATGCCGAGGAAGAGCACCACAGATGCCTTATTTGCTTTGAGAACGTTGATGGAGAAGTATAGAGAAGGACAGAAGGAGCTGCATTGTGTATTTGTGGATTTAGAGAAAGCGTACGACAGGGTGCCAAGAGAGGAGTTGTGGTATTGTATGAGGAAGTCAGGTGTGTCAGAGAAGTATGTGAGGGTGGTGCAGGACATGTATGAGGACAGTGTGACAGCAGTGAAGTGTGCAGTAGGAACGACAGACTGGTTCAAGGTGAAGGTTGGACTGCATCAAGGATCGGCCCTGAGCCCTTTCTTGTTTGCAGTGGTGATGGACAGGTTGACGGACGAGGTCAGACAGGAGTCTCCCTGGACTATGATGTTTGCGGATGATATTGTGATTTGTGGTGAGAGTAGTGAGCAGGTTGAGAAGAGCCTGGAGAGGTGGAGGTACGTGCTGGAGAGGAGGGGAATGAAAGTCAGTAGGAGTAAGACAGAGTATATGTGCGTAAATGAGAGGGAGGGCAGTGGAGTGGTGCGGTTACAGGGAGAAGAGGTGAAGAAGGTGGAGGAGTTCAGGTACCTGGGGTCAACAGTGCAAAGTAATGGAGAGTGTGTTAGGGAAGTGAAGAAAAGAGTGCAGGCAGGGTGGAGTGGGTGGAGAAGAGTGACAGGAGTGATTTGTGATAGTAGAGTATCTGCAAGAATGAAAGGAAAAGTTTATAGGACTGTGGTGAGACCTGCGATGTTGTATGGATTAGAGACAGTGGCATTGAGTAAAAGACAGGAGGCGGAGCTGGAGGTAGCAGAGCTGAAGATGTTAAGGTTTTCGTTGGGAGTGACGAGGATGGACAAGATTAGAAATGAGTTTATTAGAGGGACAGCGCATGTTGGACGTTTTGGTGACAAGGTGAGGGAGGCGAGATTGTGATGGTTTGGACATGTGCAGAGGAGGGACATGAATTATATTGGTAGGAGAATGCTGAGGATGGAGCCACCAGGAAGGAGGAAAAGAGGAAGGCCAAGGAGGAGGTTCATGGATGTGGTGAGGGAAGACATGCAGGTAGTTGGTGTAAAAGAGGCAGATGTAGAGGACAGGGTGGTATGGAGACGGATGATCCGCTGTGGCGACCCCTAATGGGAGCAGCCGAAAGAAAAAGAAGAAGAAGAAGAAGAAGCTGGCAAATCATGGTATATCAGTGGTGCAGGTGTTGGAGATGTGGTTCTTGTACCTGAGTCACTTCTCATAGACTTTGAGTAACTGAGAGAATGAACAGGAAGGAGAAGTTTTGACCCTCTACCATCATGATCTAAGAGAAAACAGTGGTCTCTTAACTATAGAAAAACCAAGAGTCCAATAAGCAAAGGCTTGTTTGCTGCACCTGTGGTAGTGTAGTGGTTAGTGATGCGGTCTCTGATATCTGACTCACCTGGTTCGATTCCTACTTCTTAGCTTTCCTATAAATTGTTTAAAAAGTTTTAATAAAGAACTATAAAAGGTCCTAAAAATAGGCTTTTAAGAGGAGATCCTGTGGCTCATTTGGAAGAGCTTTGCTTCTGGGTTGAGAGGTTGCTGGTTCAAACCCCGGCCAGGGCTTGCAGTTAAGAGTGTGAAAGGTTCTGGAAACTGCTGTGGGGAAGGTGTCAAAAATGGCTGTGTGGAATGTTGGATGTGGAAGGATTTGGAGAGCGTATCCTGAAGCAGGGGGGCAATATCCGGGCATCTCAAACTCATCCTCATGGGGATACTGACATTAAGCCACTAGGCTATCACAGCCAATGAGTACAAACCCTCCTGTTGTACTGGTTTATCTTTCCTCTGAGCAAAGCAAGCACCTAATGCAAAAAATCCCCACCCAGAATAGGCCTCAAAAGCTGAATGAAACAATCATGGAGGTTCTGGGCTTAACTCACTGGGCCATCATAGCTGAATGAAGAGACCAAGACTTGAACCCCGATCCACTCTTTTACAGAGGAACGACCATAAACCACTGAGCCATCATAGATAGCAGCAGCCCCACCCCCTTTTAATACCAGCAAAGCTTTACACTAAACATAGACAGGGGAAGAAAACAGACCACAAAGTGAACTCCAGTTGGCACCATCAGGGAGGTACGTACCTACACCCACTGAGCCAAAACAATTGTAGAAAAAAGCTCAACTCTGTTGAGTATGAACAAAGCAAACATGGAAAGTGTTAGTTTAAGTGTTTCAGGAAGAGGTAGGTCTATAACTGTCGCTTGAAGAAAGCCAGAGACTCCGCTGTTCATACATCTAGGGGACGTTCATTCCACCACCCCGGTGCCAGAAGAGAGAAGAGCCTTGAAGTATACTTACCTCTCATCCTGAGAGAAGGTGGTACCAGTCGAGCAGTGCTGGAGGATCTCTGACAGCGTGGTGCAGTGCGAGGTGTGACGAGGTCCCTGAGGTAAAATGGTGCTGGGATGACCAGCAGATGTGGACCCCCTCAATGTTACCTGGTATGAGCGACCTTCCAGGTAGGAAGCAAACCATTTCCATGCTGCTCCACGGATACCAAGGCTCCTGAGGGTGGACAAGAGAGTCTTGTGGTTGACTGTGTTTTATCATGGTACAAGAATGACCTCAGTGGTGCAGGTGTTGCACTTGTGGTTCTTGTACAGTTCAGTCATTTCTCGTAGGGTGGTGGTAGTAGCTTGGTAGTTAAGGCTTTGGTCTCTGGGTCAAAAGGTCACAAGTTCCAATCCCAACAGTAGCAATCTGACACTGTGCGCTCGTGCCAGGCCCATAGCCCTCGTTTGTTTGGTTGTAGGTTACACTGGAAAAGGGCCTCTGCCCAATGCCTTAAATGGACATCTAATTGCGGTCTAAATGCTACCGTCGTGAATGGAGAAAAAAGAAAAAGCACCTCTCGTATCTTTTTTAGACTCTTGAAGACAAAAGTCCAATAAGCAAACCCATTCCGGTGGTGGTGTAGCGGTTAATGTCTTGGTCTCTGATCTAAGACTTTCCAATTAAAATTGGTTGCTGGTAAATCATGGTATATCATTGGTGCAGGTGTTGGAGATGTGGTTCTTGTACCCGAGTCACTTCTCATAGACTTCCGGTTACTGAGAGAATGTACAGGAAGGAGAAGTTTTGACCCTCTACCATCATGATCTAAGAGAAAACAGTGGTCTCCTAACTATAGAAAAGCCAAGAGTCCAATAAGCAAAAGCTTGTTTGCCTCTCCTGTGTTGGTGTAATGGTTAGTCATGTGGTCGCTGCTACCTGACTCACCCGGTTCGAATCCTACCGCTTAGCTTTCCTTTAAATTGTTTAAATAGTTTTAAAAAAGAACCAAAAAAGGTCCTAAAAATCAGGTTCTTGCAGGAGATCCTGTGGCTCAATTGGAAGAGCTTTGCCTCTGGGTTGAGAGGTTGCCGGTTCAAAACCCGGCCAGGGCTCAAAGTTAAGAGTGTGGAAGGTTCCGTTGACCGTAGTGAGGAAGGTGTCAGAAATATCTCTGTGGAAGGTTGGATGAGTATCCTGGAGCAGGGGGGCAATATCCGGGCATCTGCCCCCCTGGCGTCTGAGAAGCTGAAAACAGGGGGTTATGAAGCAAAAACGTCCAAAAAAGTATCGACTTAGTTTTGCATATATAGGGAAAAATTCTGCCAAAAACCTATCACCCTCACTTTTTCTGAGGCTGTGAAGTCTTCACAGCCTTTGTTCACAGTCAACCAAACCATTACTCACCACACACTACTTTCCACACAGCTTAACCAGTGTGGGGACAAGCCAGATTCAAACCAGCAACCTCTGCGCTCAGAGGCAAGGCTTTTATCACAAAGCCATCAAGTACCACAACTCACCTTCTTTTTTTGGGGGGTTTATCCGTCGTTTCATGCTTCAAAGCAAGAAATTCAGACCAGACAGAAACACCAAAAGCAGGATTCGAACCCTGAACCCCACCAACAGCGAAATACCAGTCTTAACCCACTGAACCATCAGGAAGGACAAACTGGAAAGCTTGTTTAGAGCAGGTCTATCTTTCTTTTTAACCCATCAAAACAAGAATATGAAGTCAAGTCAAGTCAAGAGGCTTTTATTGTCATTTCTACTATACACAGTTGTACACGGTACACAGTAAAAACGAGACAACGTTCCTCCGGAACCCTGGTGCTACACTAAACAACATAGAGCTACAACACAACACAAAGCTACATAAAGTGCATCGAGTGCAACCTAGTGCAAACAGTGCAGACAAAAAACATTACAGACAGACAGTGCAGACAGACAACACAAGACAACACAAGACAAGACAAAAAAACAAATATAGCGCCGACCAGTAAACCTAAAAACTATACCCGGGAGTGAATATAACCAGAACAATGTAGTGCAAAAAACAGCAGCAGTCAAGAGGTGCAAAAAACAGCATGTAAACAGTATAGTATAATACAGTCAAAGGTGCAAAAACAGCATGTAAACAGTATAATAAAGTGAAAGGTGCAAAAAACAGCAGTAAGAGAGTGGTACGGTCAAGTATAAATAATAATAAATAAATAAATGGTGGTGGAATGGATTGAGATGGGTAATGAGTGTGTGTTGAGTGTTTAGTCCAGGTTGTACAGTTCGGTAACACACATTTGAGTGAGTGTGTGTGTGAGTGAGTGTGTGTGAGTTCCGCTTCCGTTCTGTGTGTTGAGAAGCCTGATGGCTTGAGGAAAGAAACTGTTGCACAGTCTTGATGTGGTGGCCCGAATGCTTCGGAACCGTTTTCCTGATGGCAGGAGAGTAAAGAGTGTGTGTGACGGGTGTGTGTGGTCATCCGCAATGCTGTTTGCTTTGCGGATGCAGCGTGTGGTGTAAATGTCCATGATAGAGGGGAGAGAGACTCCGATGATCTTCTCAGCTGTCCTCACTATCCTCTGTAGGGTCTTGCGATCCGAGACGGTGCAGTTCCCAAACCAGGCAGTGATGCAGCTGCTCAAGATGCTCTCAATGGTCCCTCTGTAGAACATGGTCAGGATGGGGGGAGGGAGATGGGCTTTCCTCAGCCTTCTCAGGAAGTAGAGGCGCTGCTGGGCTTTCTTCGTGATGGAGCTGGTGTTGAGTAACCAGGTGAGGTTGTCTGCCAGATGAACACCATGGAATTTGGTGCTCTTGACGATCTCCACTGAGGATCCATCAATAATCAGTGGAGATTGCTCGCTCTGTGTTTTCCTGAAGTCCACAACCATCTCTTTGGTTTTGTCAACGTTCAGAGTCAGGTTGTTTGCTCCACACCAGGCTGTTAACCGTTGCACCTCCTCTCTGTATGCTGACTCGTCGTTCTTGCTGATTAGACCCACCACGGTCGTGTCATCGGCAAACTTGACGATGTGGTTGGAGCTGTGCATTGCTACACAGTCGTGAGTCAGCAGAGTGAACAGCAGTGGGCTGAGCACACAGCCCTGAGGGGCCCCAGTGATCAGTGTGGTGGTGCTGGAGATGCTGTTCCAATCCGGACTGACTGAGGTCTCCCAGTCAGGAAGTCCAGGATCCAGTTACAGAGGGAGGTGTTCAGGCCCAGTAGGCTTAACTTCTCAATCAGGTGCTGAGGAATGATTGTGTTGAATGCTGAGCTGAAGTCAATAAACAGCATTCGTACATATGAGTCCTTGTTGTAGAGGTGGGTGAGGGCGAGATGGAGGGTTGTGGAAATGGCATCGTCCGTGGAACGGTTCGGACGATACGCAAACTGCATGGGGTCCAGGGAGGGTGGAAGCTGGATCTTAATGTGCCTCATGACGAGCCTCTTGAAGCACTTCATCACGATGGGTGTGAGCGCGACGAGATGATAGTCATTGAGGCAGGAGACAGTAGATTTCTTCGGCACGGGAACAATGGTCGTTGTCTTGAAGCAGGTGGGAACAACGTTACTGCTCAGGGAGATGTTGAAGATAGCTGTTCTGCACATTCCCTGTGCACTCTGCCAGGAATGTTGTCTGGTCCAGCAGACTTCCATGGGTTAACTCTGCATAAAGTTTTCCTCACTTCAGCTGTGGTTAGACAGAGCACTTGGTCAGTGGGAGGAGGGGTGGTCTTCCTCGCCTTCACGTTGTTCTGTACCTCAAACCGGGCGTAGAAGTCGTTCAGTGCATCTGGGAGGGAGGTGTCACGGTCACAAGCAGGTGATGTTGTCTTGTAATTTGTGATCGCCTGGATGCCCTGCCACATGCGCCGAGTGTCTCCACTGTCCTGGAAGTGGTTGTGGATTTTCTTCGCGTGTGTGCGCTTCGCCTCTCTGATGGCATGGGACAGTTTGCCCCTTGCTGTTTTTAAGGCCGCCTTGACCCCTGTTCTGAAGGCAGAGTCTCTTTGTTTCAGCAGCACACGCACATTTGCAGTCATCCACGGCTTCTGGTTGGAGCGTGTAGTGATGGTCTTGGAGATGGGCACATCATCAATGCACTTGCTGATGTAGCTGGTCACTGATGATGTGTACTCCTCCAAGTTAATGCAATCGCCGTTGGTTGCAGCCTCTCTAAACATGTCCCAGTCAGTGCACTCAAAACAGTCCTGAAGAGCAGAAGTAGCTCCTTCTGGCCAGGTTTTCACCTGTTTCAGAACCGGTTTAGAGCGTCTGATGAGCGGTCTGTATGCTGGAATTAACATAACAGAGCCGTGGTAGATACGCGCCGGGGATGTTTGTCTAAACAAGATCCAGCGTGTTCGCTCCTCTCGTTGCAAAGTCCACATGCTGATGGAGTTTAGGAACCACAGTCCTGAGATTCACATGGTTGAAATCTCCGGCGATAATAAACAATCCGTCGGGGTGAGCATTCTGCAGGTCGCTAATAGCGCCGTAGAGTTCACACAGTGCCTCCTTAGCATTAGCACTGGGAGGAATGTACACTCCGACAATGTAAACAGTGATGAATTCCTGTGGTAAATAAAATGATCTACATCTAACAGTCACAAACTCCACTAGCGATGAGCAATAGCATGAGACAAGCAGGAAGATGTAGGAATCAGGAATTTAACCTACCTCATGACTAGCAGACAGAAAGCCAGGTTTGAACCCTGACCACCAACATTAGCAAAGTACCAGCCTTAACCCACTAAGCCATCAGAAAAAAACAGGATGAGAAGCTTGATTAGAGCAGGTCTATCTTTCTTTTCAAACCATCAACACAAGAATTTAACGCTAAAGAAAGATGTAGGAAGCGAATACAGATGTAAGTAGCACAAGTTGAACCCACATTGTAAATAGCAGGAAGAAAGCAGGAGATACCAACGTTAACCCATTGAACCATCGGTGAGGACAGGCTAGGAAGCTTGTTTAGAGCAGGTCTATCTTTCTTTTCAACCCATTAAAAACAAAAATATATCGCTAAAGAAAGATGTAGGAAGTGAATCCTGATCGTGACTGGCAGGCAGAAAGCAGGATTCGAACCCTGAACCCCACCAAAAGCAAGACACCTGATTTAACCCACTGAACCATCAGGGAAGACAGGCTGGGAAGCTTGTTTAGAGCAGGTCTATCTACCTTTAAAACATCAACAAAAGCATATAAAGCTGAAGAAAGATTTAGGAAGCAGGAACATAACCTACATTGCAACTAGCAGACAGAAAGCAGGATTCAAACCCTGATCCTCACCATCAAGTCAAGTCAAGAGGCTTTTATTGTCATTTCTACTATACACAGTGGTACACAGTACACAGTAAAAACGAGACAATGTTCCTCCGGAACCCTGGTGCTACACTAACAACAACAAGCTACATAAAGTGCATCGAGTGCAACCTAGTGCAAACAGTGCAGACAAAAAACAATACAGACAGACAGTGCAGACAGAAAACACAAGACAACACAAGACAAGACACAAAACCTGAGATAGCGCCAACTAGTAAACCTACTGTATACTCTGAATATACAGTACTGTATGAGGAGAACTGTAAAAACTATACCCGGGAGTGAATATAAACAGACACAATGTAGTGCAAAAAACAGCAGCAGTCAAGAGGTGCAAAAGACAGCATGTAAACAGTATAGTATAATAACAGTATAGTGTAATAAGAAACAGTAAAGGTGCAAAAAAACAGCATATAAACGGTATAATAGAGTCAAAGGTGCAAAAAACAGCATGTAAACAGTGTAGTACGGTAGAGTATAAATAATAATAAATAAATGATGGTGGAATGGGCTGAGATGAGTAATGAGTGTGTGTCAATTGTTAAGTCTAGGACTTCAGCAAGGCACCAGCCTTAACCCACTGAACCATGGAAGAGATCAGACTGGGATGCATGTTTAGATGAGGCAAGCCTTAAACCACTGCTGAAAAGCATGTGTGCTTTTTGGAGGGTTCATACTTTGTTTCATGCCAGCGCAGTAAGAAAGAAGGCATGTAGGAATGGCTTTGAAACCTTATCACCAGCGTGGACTATATTAAGGACCATGTTCAGGCACAAGCCTTAACCCACTGAGCTACCACAGAAGTGCTTTTTTTTTTGGTGGAGTTATCTTTCATTAAAGACCAGGAAATCAAGAAATTAATCCAACACAGAATTGAAATGTTTTCAGAGCGGACAAGGTCCAGAAGTTTTATTTACCAACACAGCATCCAGCTCGACCAGGAATCAAACTCTCAAACTCATCCTCGTGGGGACCCTGACATTAACCCACTAGGCTATCACATCCATCCATCCATCCATCCATCTATCTATCTATCTATCTATCTATCTATCTATCTATCTATCTATCTATCTATCTATC
>JAAIIK010018010.1:22174-34457 GCA_014706435.1 Silurus glanis | reverse complement strand
GTACGGTGAAGTCGCTTCTGATGAGCCGCAGTCCAGACGGAACTGTACGGTGTTGAAGTGTGGAACGGGAGCCATTTTGGTTCGGAACCTTCACTGCTCCAAAACAACCCCAAACCATTAATCTTCCACCTCCATGTGTGAGTGTGGGGGTGAGGGAGTCTGATCACATCTTCTCTCCCGTTCTCCTTCTTACACAAGTTCTTCTGGTAGACACACAAATGTCCCGTTTGAACTCCACAGAACTTTCTTCCACTCCTTCACTGTCCAATTCATGTGTATTTTTTTACTTTTACCGAGTTTGTTGAATAAAAACAAAAGGTACATGCACATGTCTCAAAAACCATAAAAGACTCCACACTTTCCACAGGTGATGTGTATTATGGTGTATTAATGAATTACAATTCAAGTGAAAAGCAAACCCTCTAAGATCTTATGAAAATGAACATATATATATTTTAGTTGATTCATTTGTAGTTTTGAAACGTTGGGATTTCTGATCTAAATGTTATGAGTTCAAATCCCAGCGTCACCAAGCTGCCACTGTTGGGCCCCTGGGCTAGGCCCTTAACTGCTCAGGTGTATGAATAATATAACTTTAAACTGCTTGCGTTAAGGCTGTGCCAAATTAAATAAATGTAAATAAATATTTTGTATTTATTTATTATAATTACAGATTTTAATAATAATAATAATAATAATAATAATAATAATAATAATAATAATAATAATAATAAAAACCGAACATGCATAAACAAATGAATAAATGTATTGGTTGATAATTAATTTATAAATTAATTATTTTTTTTTATTATTTCAGACTATTTTTCTGAATATTATATTGTAAATCATTGATTGATTAATTGATTTATCCTTTTAAAATTAAGTTTGCTGTCACTGACTGTTGCAGGGTGACGACACAGACGGAGAACCAGATGGGGGTCCAGGAAGCAGCTCTCATTTGGAAAAAACCCCAAACCACTCGAGTAACTCGTTAGAAAGTCTCTCCAGTGGACAGAGTTCTTCCAGTAAGAAGAAAACATCGAACAAAATCACTGATGCTTTCATATATTTTTCTTTCTTGTTTTTTTTCGCGATTTCGAGATGTTTTGTCACGATCACGACTTTATTGTCTCGTGATTTCGACATTTGAGATTTGATCATGTTCTAGAGGCATCATGGATAATAACCATTTGTGGCAGCTGGAGCATCCATGAGAAAATTAAGTCATGATCACGAGAAAACAAGAAAGAAACACATATTATAATGCAGACGCCTTTAGAGAAGCCTCTAATGACTTCTGTAGATCAAGACCAAACTGATCGAATGAACAAATTGCTCATCCTGTCATTCTGCCTTCTTGTCTCAGGTGCCGTGACTGGCAGCTTGGACGTGTCCGTTAACCGAGACAGCCTGAGGATAGATGAGGACGTGTCCTACACAGGGCCGTTTTGTGGACGAGCCCGAGTGCACACAGACTTCCTCCCGAGTCCTTACGACACGGACTCGCTCAAGCTCAAGGTCAGCCCTCCATCTGCTTTATGCAAGTGCATCTGACCCTGAAATGTTCATCTAAATAATTGACAGTAACCCACTTCACATTTCTCTCAGGTGGGCGACGTCATCGATATCATAAGCAAATCCCCGATGGGAATATGGACAGGAATGTTGAACAATAAAGTAGGAAATTTTAAGTTTATCTACGTCAATGTGCTGCTTGAAAAAGGACACGGAAAAGAAGACGATGAAGACAAGGAGGAGGAAGAGTCCCTCAAGATCAGGCCTCAGAGAACGTCCAAAAGACCTCGACCCAAAACACTGCAGGAGCTCCTACAGAGGCTGCATTTAGAGGTAAACCTCCCAGACACGTGATACACACTGATTCTGGATTTCCGTTGCATTAAGTCGAAGCCGAATACAAAAATAAATAAATAAACAAATATTCACAGCTACAGTACAATATATGGACAAAAGTTTGTGGACACCCGACCATAAGATCCGGATGCGCTTCTCTCTTTTTTTCAACATCCCATTCCACATTTAGTGCCCATGTCCTCTTATTATAAGATCCACTCTTCCGGAAAGATGTTCCACTAGATTTTGTGAGGATTTGTGTGAAGATTCATTCAGCCACAAGGCAGTTAGTAAAGTCAGGAGGTGAGAAGGTGAGAAAGACTGAGGTGCAGTCAATGTTCACATTCATCCCAAAGAGTTTAATCGGGTTTAGAGCTCTAAAGCAGGAGATCTTCCAACCCATGTAAAGCAGATCTTCATGGACCTGGCTTTGTGCACAGAAGCATTGTCATGCTGGAACAGGTTTGGGAATCCTAGTACAGCATTCAAAAACGTCCTGTATCATTTTGGATCTACAACTGATCCACATATGACTGGAGAAGTCAGGTGTCCTAATATCTATCTATCTATCTAGCTAGCTAGCTAGCTAGCTGTCTGTCTGACTTTTTTCATAACTGTTAAATAAACAGAAATCTTTATCATATTCAATTCAATTTCAATTAATTTCTCTTTGTACAGCGTCTTTAACAGATTATGGATTTTCGAAGCAGCTTTACAGAAATAAAGCAGTAATAAAAGAATGCATAAATTTGTTCCTTATAATTGCAAGTTTGTCTTCAAAGACATCAAGTGTTAATAATAATGCGTTTAGATAGATATAGATAGATAGATACAACTTTATTGTCATTGCATAGTACAGGTACACAGCAACGAAATGCAGTTTGGCATCTACCAGAAGTGCAAAATGTAGCAGTCGTGCAAAAGTGCAAATAAATATATGGCATATTTACAGCAAGTGATAGTGATAATATGTAAACATATGTAAAGTGAATAAATACAAAGGCAGTAACAGTGCAGAGATGTGTGGACATCAATTTAGAGTACAGTTTGTCATTAATAATACAATTCATGCAAATCATAGTAGTGAGATTTTTTTTTATTATTAATAATAATAATTATTATTATTATTATTATTATTATTATTATTATTATTAATACATACACTGTAATAATGAAGAAATATGTAACATATTTGCAAATATTACACACTCATCAACACCAGTCACATTTTTGTTAAATTCAATGACACGTTTAAGAAGGTCTGATTTTAGGCCTTGATCTTTACCGACAGTTATGTTACCCAGACACATTTCTAAACTTTATACAACCCTGATCCCTGCAGGAATACGCCTCAACTTTGCTCTTGAACGGCTACCAGTCTGTGGACGACCTGAAGCACTTGAAAGAGAAGCATTTGATTGAGCTGGACATCACAGATCCCGAGCACAGACGCAAACTACTGGCTGCTTCGGAGGTCATCTATGACATGGGCCGTGAGTACTGACGTGACTTTACTTAAAAAGTGATTAAAAAAATGAATATCGGAGCCCGAATCCAACTGAGCTGATCTGAATAATAAGATAAATGATGTTGGTTAGATTTGCTTTGGAATTGACTTCTGTTCTGTCGTTTGGGTCCGAGTCATTCGTTCGTGTTACTGAGATGTAATTACACAGCAGGAAAAGATCTACACAGTCTGACCTCAATCTGCTCTGACTCACAGGGGGCGAGCTGGACGAGACGAAGAACGAGGAGGATGAAGATGACGCGGAGGCGAGCGACTGCCCTCGAGATTCTGGCTGCTTCATCCCGAAGGATTGTTCAGACTCGAGCAGAGACGACGCTGACATTCACTAACTTCTCTTTTCTTTCTGAACTGAGCTACGATGATCAACGCCTCCTCGAAAAATTCTAATATTTGCATTTGTCTGTTTTGTTTGTAGCACTAGGTCTGTAGTTTTTCTGCTGACTTGTATTTAAACATGACATCCTCTTTTTTTTTCTGTCGGTCTCCATGTAAATAGAAACCTACTGTACATAAATACTCCTACTTTTTAATGTGTTGTAAGAGGTAATAAATTATTTGTTTGCACATTATTTGTTTGGTTTTTGGTCGCTTTTAGAGGCTGAATCTATTTTCCATTTAATAAATTAGCTATTTTTTCATTTAACATTTCTAATAATTTAGTATCTTAATAATGAAAAGAGACACTGGGAGTTGAGTGGGCGTCAAGAAGTCAAGTCAAGAAGCTTTTATTGTTGTTTCAACCACATATATCTGACGCAGTACACAGTGAAAATACGACAACGTTCCTCCAGAACCCTGGTGCTACATTAAACAACATAAAGCTACATAACAGAAAACACAGAGCTCAAGACTAGTAAGTGTCCGATTTTTCCTAATATTTGTGTATAGAATAGTCATATTAATCTAGAAAATCTAAACATGATTCATTTATAAATCTAAAATTTTTTATATGAAACATTACCCGACATTTAAAGTTAAAAAAAAAAAAAAAAAATATATATATATATATATATATATATATTTATTAATATTTGCATTTAATAAATTGCAGTAATAGCAGTAAATTGTTTGTAAATTGTTTTATTTGGATCATTAGTAATCATTTCTACCAACCCAGCCATTAGGGAGGCACAAGCCAGTGCACTCTTAGTGCCGGTCCCAAGCCCGGGTAAATGGGGAGGGTTGCGTTAGGAAGGGCATCCAGCGTAAAACATGTGCCAAATCAAATATGCGGATCACAAATGAGAATTTCATACCGGATCGGTCGAGGCCCGGGTTAACAACGACCGCCACAGGTATCGTTAGCCGACAGGGTACCGGTGGAAATTGGGCTACTGTTGGCCGAAGGAGGAGAAGGAGAGGAGGAAGACGTCTACAGAGACGGCAGGAAAAGGAGCAGTGTAGGAGAGTGGAGGTTCGGGTTGGTACTTTAAATGTTGGTACTATGACGGGTAAAGGGAGAGAGATAGCTGATATGATGGAGAGGAGAAAGGTAGATATGTTGTGTTTTCAGGAGACCAAGTGGAAAGGGAGTAAGGCCAGGAGCATTGGAGGTGGGTTTAAACTGTTCTATCATGGTGTGGATGGAAAGAGAAATGGTGTAGGGGTGATTCTGAAGGAAGAGTACAGTAAGAGTGTAGTGGAGGTGAAGAGAGTTTCTGATAGGGTGATGTACGTGAAGCTGGAAGTTGAAGGGATGATGATAAATGTCATCAGTGCCTATGCTCCACAAGTTGGCTGTGAGATGGAGGAGAAGGAAAGATTCTGGAGTGAATTAGATGAAGTGGTAGATGGTGTACCTAGGAAAGAACGATTGGTGATTGGGGCAGACTTTAATGGGCATGTTGGTGAAGGGAACAGAGGTGATGAGGAGGTGATGGGTAGGTATGGCCTTAAGGAGAGGAATGTGGAAGGGCAGATGTTGGTAGATTTTGCTAAAAGGATGGAAATGGCAGTGGTGAACACTTATTTTAAGAAGAAGGAGGATCATAGGGTGACGTATAAGAGTGGAGGAAGGTGCACACAGGTGGACTATGTTCTATGCAGGAGATGCAACCTGAAGGAGATTGGAGACTGTAAGGTGTTGGCAGGGGACAGTGTAGCTAGACAGCATCGGATGGTGGTCTGTAGGATGGTTTTGGAGGCGAAGAAGAAGAGAAGGAGAGTGAGGACTGAAAGAAGAATAAGATGGTGGAAACTGAAGGAGGAAGACTGTAGTGTGAGGTTCAGGGAAGAGGTCAGACAGGGGCTCGGTGGTGGTGAAGAGGTGTTGGGTGATTGGGAAACTACTGCAGGAGTGATGAGGGAGGCAGCTAGAAAAGTACTTGGTGTGACATCTGGAACTAGAAAGGAAGACAAGGAGACGTGGTGATGGAATGAGGAAGTGCAGGAGAGCATAAGGAGAAAGAGGTTGGCAAAACAGAAGTGGGATAGACAGAGTGATGAGAAAAGTAGGCAGGAGTACAAGGAGATGCAGCAGCAGGTAAAGAGGGATGTGGCGAAAGCCAAGGAGAAGGCATATGAGGAGCTGTATGAGAGGTTGGACACTAAGGAAGGAGAAAAGGATTTATACAGATTGGCCAGGCAGAGGGACCGAGCTGGGAAGGATGTGTTGCAAGTTAGAGCAATAAAGGATGGAGAGGGAAATGTGTTGACTAGTGAGGAGAGTGTGTTGAGAAGGTGGAGGGAATATTTTGAGCAGCTGATGAATGAGGAAAATCAGAGAGAGAGAAGGTTAGATGATGTGGAGTTGGTAAAGCAGGATGTAGATAGGATTAGTAAGGAGGAAGTGAGAGCAGCGATTAAGAGGATGAAGAGTGGAAAGTCGGTTGGACCAGATGACATACCTGTAGAAGCATGGAGATGTTTAGGAGAGCTGGCAGTGGAGTTTTTAACCAGATTGTTTAACAAGATTCTGGAAGGTGGGAGGATGCCTGAGGAATGGAGAAGGAGTGTGCTGGTACCGATCTTTAAGCATAAGGGAGCTGTGCAGACCTGCAGTAACTACAGGGGAATTAAGTTGATCAGTCACACCATGAAGTTATGGGAAAGAGTAGTGGAAGCCAGGCTGAGAGAAGAGGTGACCATCTGTGAGCAACAGTATGGTTTCATGCCGAGGAAGAGCACCACAGATGCCTTATTTGCTTTGAGGATGTTGATGGAGAAGTATAGAGAAGGACAGAAGGAATTGCATTGTGTATTTGTGGATTTAGAGAAGGCGTACGACAGAGTGCCGAGAGAGGAGTTGTGGTACTGTATGAGGAAGTCAGGTGTGTCAGAGAAGTATGTGAGGGTGGTGCAGGACATGTATGAGGACAGTGTGACAGCAGTGAAGTGTGCAGTAGGAACAACAGAGTGGTTCAGGGTGAGGGTTGGACTACATCAAGGATCGGCCCTGAGCCCTTTCCTGTTTGCAGTGGTGATGGACAGGTTGACGGACGAGGTCAGACAGGAGTCTCCATGGACTATGATGTTTGCGGATGATATTGTGATTTGTGGTGAGAGTAGTGGGCAGGTTGAGAAGAGCCTGGAGAGGTGGAGATGTGCGCTGGAGAGAAGGGGAATGAAAGTCAGTAGGAGTAAGACAGAGTACATGTGTGTGAATGAGAGGGAGGGCAGTGGAGTGGTGCGGTTGCAGGGAGAAGAGGTGGAGAAGGTGGAGGAGTTTAGGTACCTGGGGTCAACAGTGCAAAGTAATGGAGAGTGTGTTAGGGATGTAAAGAAAAGAGTGCAGGCAGGGTGGAGTGGGTGGAGAAGAGTGACAGGAGTGATTTGTGATAGTAGGGTATCTGCAAGAATGAAAGGGAAAGTTTATAGGACTGTGGTGAGACCTGCGATGTTGTATGGATTAGAGACCGTGGCATTGAGTAGAAGACAGGAGGTGGAGCTGGAGGTAGCAGAGCTGAAGATGTTAAGGTTTTCGTTGGGAGTGACGAGGATGGACAGGATTAGAAATGAGTTTATTAGAGGGACAGCACATGTAGGATGTTTTGCTGACAAGGTGAGGGAGGCGAGATTGAGATGGTTTGGACATGTGCAGAGGAGGGACATGAATTATATTGGTAGAAGAATGCTGAGGATGGAGCCACCAGGTAGGAGGAAAAGAGGAAGACCAAGGAGGAGGTTCATGGATGTGGTGAGGGAAGACATGCAGGTAGTTGGTGTGAAAGAGGCAGATGTAGAGGACAGGGTGGTATGGAGACGGATGATCCGCTGTGGCGACCCCTAATGGGAGCAGCCGAAAGAAGAAGAAGAAGAGTAATCATTTCTACCCTCTCCAATATGGCGGATGGTGTGACGTATTTCCAATATAGCGGAAGGTCTGGCGTATTTCCAATATGGCGGACGATGTGACGCATTGGTATACGCGGCTAATTACCAATAAAACGTAATAGAAGGCATTATAAATTAATTATTCTACTTACCTATTAACTTGCTAGCTTTTACTTTTGAATAACTCCATAAAAAAAGTATTTTTATAATAGTTTGTAAAATCTCAACGCAGTTTTCTTTAAACTTCCGGAAAAAGGTCCGCGCGCATTGTGGGAAATGTCGTTTAAAAACACTTGATTCTACGTGTATTTGTGGAAGGAAAAGACTACATTTCCCAAGAACACAACTATGACTAGTTAGGTGAACGTGTACATGAGTGTGGGTTAAAATGTTCGCCTGCCGGCTCGGTTTCGGTTACTGAATGAACGTCATTTCAGTCTGGTGTCATTTATTAGAAGATCGGGGACAGAAATGGCAGGAGAAATGTCTATAATCGGTGAGTCGTTTTGCGTTATAAGTGTTTAGACTGATTATTTAGCGATAAATCAGAGAAAATTGATGGATAGTTATAGGTTTATTGCTCATTTCCGGGGTCTCGTGCGACCCCGCTAATGCAGTTGTCTAGGTAACGGTTATAAAATAATTATGTTTCTATAATTAACTATTATCTATCTATACACCTAAAATATAGTATATAAATTATATTTACCGTCCACGCGAGGTAATTTGAATCGCCAGCTAGGATTCATAACTCCCCTGATAACCAAATCTAACAGCTGTTTTATAATATTTATAAATATTAACAGTAAAATTCATTATAAACGGTAACAGTCAAAAGTTTGGACACCTTCTTCTGTGTTTTCTTTATTTCTTTTATTTTCATCGTCGTGCATTAATACTGATGACATATGAAAGAACACATGGATTTACGTATTAAAGAAGAAAAAGAAAAAAAACGTGTTAAAAACCCACAATGTTTTATATTTTCTTCACCTTTTGCTTTGATGAAACCTTTTGTACACTCTTGGCATTGTCATCCAGCTTTATGAGGTGTTTGCCTGGAACTGAGATCCAACCGTTTTGAAGGATTTCCCAGAGGTATTGAGTGTTTGTTTGCTGCTTTTCCTTCACTCTGCGGTCTGACTCATAGCAAAGCATTTCACCTGGATTTAGATCAGGTGATTGTGGATTTCGTGAAATAAATCCACGCTCCTTCTTAGACAAATAGCTTTAACCAGATGGGATGGCATTAAGCGTGTCCTCAATTTTGACTAAATCGCCAACAGTGTGACCAGCAAAGCACCTCCACACCATCACACCTCATCCTTCTTTCTATATAGTGGTACCCACACATCCAGGAATCTGTATGTCTAACAAAACATGATGGTTAAAACAAAAAAAAAATACAATTTTGGACTCATCAGACCAGAGGACACTTTTCCACTGATCTAATCTGATCACCATTTCTTGTTTCTTGGTCCAGTCAAGTCTCTTCTGCTTGTTGTTCTTCCATATTAATGGTTTCTTCGCTGCAGTTCTTGACCACAAAGGCCTGACTCACGCAGTCTCCTCTGAACAGTGGATGTTGAAATATGTCTGTCACTTGAACATTCATGTAAATCTGGTAATTCTAACAAACTTAATCTTCTGCAGCAGAGGTAGCTCTTGGTCTTAATGAGAGCCTATCACGTTTGATGGTTTCTGCATTCGGGAATACAATTGGAGTTCTTGATGTTTTTTTAGCTCTACTGACTTTCTTTTCTTAACGTAATGCTGGACTGTGACTTCTCTTTACTTTACTCAGTGTTTCTTGTCATAATATGGATTTGTACAGTAGTTGTAGTAGCACTAATGAGGCTATTGACCCTGTGCTCACCCTTTCCTCCGCACAGGACGACTGATGGTCTAAAGCACATTCAGAAATCAGGAAATGCCTTAAATGAACTCTCTTGACGAGGCCCATCCGTGACCTGAAACCATTCCACGATCAATAGATCTGTTTTTATTATGTCAGAATGTGAGCATAGATTTAAAAATAAGTGCAATAAAAACTTATTTTGGAACTGTAAACATTTTATGGTGCACCAGGTATGATTTGAAATGATTATTACTCATACCGTACTAATCTTATATTCGTCCAATGAAAATCTTTCTAAACCCTTTATGGAGAGTGGGGGGCGGAGCTTCCTCATCAGAACAGGAACGGATCCATAGGTGTGGGTTTTTTTTTTTTTTTTTTTTTTTTTTTTTTTTTTTTTTGTCCGAGATTTCAGGCCCACTTTGATTAAAGAGTACGTCTGGTTGGAGTGACCGTGTCGTGGAACATTTTTATATTTTTGAAGCTCTGGAGTGTAAAAAAGAATAGAAACACCTGACTTTTGTGGTTCTTTCCCAGAGTGTTACCACAAAGTTGAAGGTACACTAAATTTTCCAGTAACCTGTTCCAGTATGACAATGCAAACCCTGTGCACAAAGCCAGTACCATGAAGGTCTGCTTTCCATGGGTTGGAGTGGAAGATCTCCTGCTAAAGAGCTCTAACCCTATTGAACATGATGGATGTGAATGCTGATTGCACCCCCAGGCCTCCTCATCACCTTCTCACCTACATCACTTTACTAACCTCCTTGTGGAAGAATGAATCTCACACAATCTCCACAAAATCTAGTGGAACATCTTCACAGAAGAGTGGAGCTTGTTATAAGAACAAATGGAGACTAAGTGTGGAATGAGATTTTCAAAAAGCACAGAAACTTATAGTCAGGTGGCCAAAAACTTTGTCCTAATGAAAGTGTGATCCTTCACACCTCAACTCTGACTTCCTGTCTCACCAAACCATTTGTGAGGCACAAGTTTATTCCACTAACGGTCGTGGTTTTTATTCCCCAGGCTCTGTGATCCTGGCGTTATTCCTCGCCGGATATCTGGGACAGCAGTACCTGCCTCCTCCTAAACCCCGAGTCATCGGGCTCGATCTCGGGACGACGTTCTGCTCGGTGGCGGTCTTCCAGCCGGGGACGGGGGACGTCGAGGTGATCGCAGATGAGAAGGGTAGAAAAAGCATCCCGAGCGTGGTGTCCTTCACCCCGACCGGCGTCTACATCGGCCACGAAGGCCAGGAGCTGGCCGACATCAACCCGCAGAACACGGTTTACGACGCCAAGCGCTTCATCGGCAAGATTTTCGACCAGGCGACGCTGGAGCAGGAAAGCGCTCGCTACCCCTTTAAGGTATAAAACGCTCCTCTGGTTTTTTTTTATTTCCGCCAATTTACGTTTATAGAAGGAAAGAAGTATTGTTGTATGTGTGTATATGTTTGTCTGTCTGCCTGAGAGCCTTCAGCACTGCTCGACCGGTCCCACCTTCTCTCAGGGTAAGAGGAAGTTATAATTTAATACTCTTCTCTGTTCTGGTACTGAGGTGGTGGAATGAACTTCTCTAGATGTCCGATCAGTCACTGGCCTTATCTTTGTTTAAAAAAAGCCGAGTTGTATGCTGATGTAAATGTATGTAATCCAGGATTTCCTCCATCTGTAAAAAGTGACTTTTGAAGAGTTGACCAAATTCATGCAGACGCTGCCGTCGTTTGTGTTGCAGGTCGTGTTGAATAACGGCAGCGCCGAGTTCCTGCTCAACGCAAACGGCACGTTCAGCGTCAGCCCCGAGTTCATCGGCTCTCGGCTCCTGTTAAAGATGAAGAAAATGGCGGAGAGGCACCTCGGGGTTCTCATCGACAAGGCGGTGATCTCCGTGCCGGCGGAGTTCGACGAGAGGCAGAGGAACTGCACCATCCGAGCTGCCAGTTTAGCAGGTCGGTCCTCCAGTAAACCGTTCAATTCGCTGTTTTTATGATCCAGCGTAAAGACGGCGCTGTCGAACTGTGCGTATTGTCGGCTCATAGCCAGGAGGAAAAACGTGCAAATTGCCAAGCCCGCCTCGTTTTTCCTGGAAAAGCATCATTACCGAAACCTTCATTTGCATATTGGGTCCTGGTTGGCTGTTGAAATTTATGATTGCCTTTGGCTTCATTTGCATATCAATCCCCAATTGGCTCTTGATTTTTATGATTGCCATAAACTTCAGTTGCATATTGGGTCCCGATTGGCTCCTGAAATTTGTCATTGCAGTAGCCTTCATTTGCATATTGAGACCTGATTGGCGCTTGAACTTTATGATTGCTGAAGCCTTCATTTGCATATTGAGCCCTGATTGGCTCTTATAATTTATTGCTGTAGCCTGTATTTGCATATTAAGACCTGATTGGCTTTTAAAATTTGATATAGCCGTAGCCTTCATTTGCATATCGAGACCTGATTGGCTTTTGAAATTTGCTATTGCCGTAGCCTTTATTTGCATATTGAGACCTGATTTGGTTCTTGATTTTTATGTTGCAGGAACACTTACCACTTGATCTCTGTATGAATAATGAATAATTGTAGGTACTTTATACAGAGAGTGTTGCTCCTTTTGTATGACAAATTAATAAACAATTTCTTTTATCTGTTTATGGTTACAATCCATCAGCATTATAGCAGAGAGCATTAAGTTGTTACTATAGCAACAATAAAAAAAAAACTGTAGATTTATTTATTTTTATTTTATATATATATATATATATATATATATATAATTTT
>JAAIIK010018008.1:0-11806 GCA_014706435.1 Silurus glanis | reverse complement strand
TAACCCAGCCATTAGGGAGGCACAAGCCAGTGCACTCTTAGTGCCGGTCCCAAGCCCGGGTAAATGGGGAGGGTTGCGTTAGGAAGGGCATCCAGCGTAAAACATGTGCCAAATCAAATATGCGGATCACAAATGAGAATTTCATACCGGATCGGTCGAGGCCCGGGTTAACAACGACCGCCACAGGTATCGTTAGCCGACAGGGTACCGGTGGAAATTGGGCTACTGTTGGCCGAAGGAGGAGAAGGAGAGGAGGAAGACGTCTACAGAGACGGCAGGAAAAGGAGCAGTGTAGGAGAGTGGAGGTTCGGGTTGGTACTTTAAATGTTGGTACTATGACGGGTAAAGGGAGAGAGATAGCTGATATGATGGAGAGGAGAAAGGTAGATATGTTGTGTGTTCAGGAGACCAAGTGGAAAGGGAGTAAGGCCAGGAACATTGGAGGTGGGTTCAAACTGATCTATCATGGTGTGGATGGAAAGATAAATGGTGTAGGGGTGATTCTGAAGGAAGAGTACAGTAAGAGTGTAGTGGAGGTGAAGAGAGTTTCTGATAGGGTGATGAACGTGAAGCTGGAAGTTGAAGGGATGATGATAAATGTCATCAGTGCCTATGCTCCACAAGTTGGCTGTGAGATGGAGGAGAAGGAAAGATTCTGGACTGAATTAGATGAAGTGGTAGATGGTGTACCTAGGAAAGAACGATTGGTGATTGGGGCAGACTTTAATGGGCATGTTGGTGAAGGGAATAGAGGTGATGAGGAGGTGATGGGTAGGTATGGCCTTAAGGAGAGCAATGTGGAAGGGCAGATGGTGGTAGATTTTGCTAAAAGGATGGAAATGGCAGTGGTGAACACTTATATTAAGAAGAAGGAGGATCATAGGGTGACGTATAAGAGTGGAGGAAGGTGCACACAGGTGGACTATGTTCTATGCAGGAGCTGCAACCTGAAGGAGATTGGAGACTGTAAGGTGTTGGCAGGGGACAGTGTAGCTAGACAGCATAGGATGGTGGTCTGTAGGATGGTTTTGGCGGCGAAGAAGAAGAGAAGGAGAGTGAGGACTGAAAGAAGAATAAGATGGTGGAAACTGAAGGAGGAAGAGTGTAGTGTGAGGTTCAGGGAAGAGGTCAGACAGGGGCTCGGTGGTGGTGAAGAGGTGCTGGATGATTGGGAAACTACTGCAGGAGTGATGAGGGAGGCAACTAGAAAAGTACTTGGTGTGACATCTGGAAATAGAAAGGAAGACAAGGAGACGTGGTGGTGGAATGAGGACGTGCAGGAGAGCATAAGGAGAAAGAGGTTGTCAAAACAGAATTGGGATAGAGAGAGTGATGAGAAAAGTAGGCGGGAGTACAAGGAGATGCGGCAGCAGGTAAAGAGGGATGTGGCGAAAGCCAAGGAAAAGGCATATGAGGAGCTGTATGAGAGGTTGGACACTAAGGAAGGAGAAAAGGATTTATACCGATTGGCCAGGCAGAGGGACCGAGGTGGGAAGGATGTGCTGCAGGTTAGAGCAATAAAGGATGGAGAGGGAAATGTGTTGACTAGTGAGGAGAGTGTGTTGAGAAGGTGGAGGGAGTATTTTGAGAAGCTGATGAATGAGGAAAATCAGAGAGAGAGAAGGTTGGATGATGTGGAGTTGGTAAAGCAGGATGTAGATAGGATTAGTAAGGAGGAAGTGAGAGCAGCGATTAAGAGGATGAAGAGTGGAAAGTCGGTTGGACCAGATGACATACCTGTAGAAGCATGGAGATGTTTAGGAGAGATGGCAGTGGAGTTTTTAACCAGCTTGTTTAACAAGATTCTGGAAGGTGGGAGGATGCCTGAGGAATGGAGAAGGAGTGTGCTGGTACCGATCTTTAAGCATAAGGGTGATGTACAGACCTGCAGTAACTACAGGGGAATTAAGTTGATCAGTCACACCATGAAGTTATGGGAAAGAGTAGTGGAAGCCAGGCTGAGAGAAGAGGTGACCATCTGTGAGCAACAGTATGGTTTCATGCCGAGGAAGAGCACCACAGATGCCTTATTTGCTTTGAGGATGTTGATGGAGAAGTATAGAGAAGGACAGAAGGAATTGCATTGTGTATTTGTGGATTTAGAGAAAGCGTACGACAGGGTGCCGAGAGAGGAGCTGTGGTACTGTATGAGGAAGTCAGGTGTGTCAGAGAAGTATGTGAGGGTGGTGCAGGACATGTATGAGGACAGTGTGACAGCAGTGAAGTGTGCAGTAGGAACAACAGACTGGTTCAGGGTGAGGGTTGGACTACATCAAGGATCGGCCCTGAGCCCTTCCCTGTTTGCAGTGGTGATGGACAGGTTGACGGATGAGGTCAGACAGGAGTCTCCCTGGACTATGATGTTTGCGGATGATATTGTGATTTGTGGTGAGAGTAGCGAGCAGGTTGAGAAGAGCCTGGAGAGGTGGAGATATGCGATGGAGAGAAGGGGAATGAAAGTCAGTAGGAGTAAGACAGAGTACATGTGTGTAAATGAGAGGGATGGCAGTGGAGTGGTGCGGTTGCAGGGAGAAGAGGTGGAGAAGGTGGAGGAGTTCAGGTACCTGGGGTCAACAGTGCAAAGTAATGGAGAGTGTGTTAGAGAAGTAAAGAAAAGAGTGCAGGCAGGATGGAGTGGGTGGAGAAGAGTGACAGGAGTGATTTGTGATGGAAGGGTATCTGCAAGAATGAAAGGGAAAGTTTATAGGACTGTGGTGAGACCTGCGGTGTTGTATGGATTAGAGACAGTGGCATTGAGTAGAAGACAGGAGGTGGAGCTGGAGGTAGCAGAGCTGAAGATGTTAAGGTTTTCGTTGGGAGTGACGAGGATGGACAAGATTAGAAATTAGTTTATTAGAGGGACAGCGCATGTAGGATGTTTTGGTGACAAGGTGAGGGAGGCGAGATTGAGTTGGTTTGGACATGTGCAGAGGAGGGACATGAATTATATTGGTAGAAAAATGCTGAGGATGGAGCCACCAGGTAGGAGGAAAAGAGGAAGGCCAAGGAGGAGGTTCATGGATGTGGTGAGGGAAGACATGCAGGTAGCTGGTGTGAAAGAGGCAGATGTAGAGGACAGGGTGGTATGGAGACGGATGATCCGCTGTGGCGACCCCTAATGGGAGCAGCCGAAAGAAGAAGAAGAAGCAGCTTCTGCAGCTAATCAATAATCAGTTGCTTGACTTGTTTTCAACCGTACTCAGTTCTCCCAAACCACTCCATTGCTATACTAGCTTTACCACCTTCCTCTAACTGCACACATTTAAAACACTGATGGTTGCACTTCTCAACTGGTTTCCCATCCTTTTGGAGAAAACAAAGGGCATGCATTTGACTGCTACATTTTGGCACCAATGAATTTCTCCATAATGTCCAACAGCTAAGTCCCTGGCAGTCTTAATATCATTCTTAATCTTTGAGCTAGTGAACCAGCATCAGGATGTATTTATCGATGAAGAAAGCACTTCAAAGTACTTTTGTACGTCACTCTGTATAAGGGTGTCTGTGGTCAACTGATCTGATTCTAATTTGAATTAATAATAATTTATTTGTCTTTTTTACTCTCACTTACTTTTTAAATGTTTTCATGAGCTGTATGGGAATGTCAGTCACATTTGCTTCAGTGTACTTAATATCAGCATGTGTGTTTGCTAGACATTCAAGTGGCGAGTATTTATAAAATGCAAGAACATTTTATTTGCTGAAATGTATGAAAGAAACTAATTGCTTTGGCTGAATTGATATGTTATATTCATTTCAATTTAATTCAGCTTTACAGATAAAAAGAGGTTTGCAAGTTTTTCCCTAATGAGAACAAGCCAATGGTTACTGATTTTAATGTCTCTTTATCTCTCAATTTAATAATGACTTTAAAATAGTTTTAAGTAAATAGTGCTGACCCCTTAAAAAAAGTATAATTATAATGCACCAGTATAGTAGCTTCTTCTTAAGTCTGTGTGTGTGTGTGTGTGTGTGTGTGTGTGTGTGTGTGTGTGTGTTTGAGAGTGTGATTGTGTGTGTGTGTGTGTGTGTGTGTGTGTGTGTGTGTGTGTGTGTGTGTGCGCGCGCATGTCAATGGAAGGTTGGTTCAGGAAGTAAAGTAAAGTAAGGTCTAATAGCATATATAATTGAATTCCTGTTGATTTACTTCAAAAGCCAACAGCCAGTGAGACACCATGCCTACATCAGAGATGGCATTAAAGAGAAACAGAGAGAATTTGGTGGAGATAGAAAAATAAATATATATGGACAAGTATATAAAATATAAAATAAAACTTCACACCATTTTTCTTCACACTGACTTCTTGTAAGATAGAATGGACACAAACCTAGCTTAGCGTTTTCTGTTTGCATTCTGCTCCTATAGATAATGTATGGTGCAAAAACGGGTGTAGCAATCAAAATCCTGTGGTGCAACGAGACATTTCAAACGCATTTGGATAAAAAAATTTGAATTTCTAGGCATCTCTGCTGGTCTGATCGTGTCTGGCCCTGCCCAATTATGCATGCTTTTGTTTTTCAGACAATAATTTTATTAGTGGTACTGAAAAATCCTGTTCTTGCTCAATCTTGACAGAATTCTGAATCTACGAGAGGTTCTTAGCTTCTGTTATAGACATTCTTAATCAATTCCACCTGCATCGTCTCTAGGTTACGACCGTAACCCTAGTTCCCCGAGGGAACGAGACGCTGCGTCGAAACGCTATGGGAACGCCCCTGCGTGACCGCGCTCTGAACCACGTGTGTAATCTGACCAATAGGCGTTTGGCTGCGATATGGACAAGACGCTAGCTCCTGCGAGAGAAGGTAAGCGCCGCAGGGATGCAGGGAGTGTGGCATGGAGACGCAGCGTCTCGTTCCCACGGGGAACTAGGGTTACGGTCGTAACCTAGAGACGTTCCCCTTCAGGAACTCGAGCTGCGTCGAAACGCTATGGGAACGAGTGTCCAATCACGCCACACTAACCAGACCCTGCCTAGAGAGTGAGGGCCTCGGCACCAGCACGTAGAACAGAGGAGCCCGGGGTGGCTCTGAGGTCAAGGTCATAGAACCTGACAAAGGTCAGCGGGGTGAACCAACCCGCAGCGTCACAGATGTCCTGGAGTGACACTCCAGCGGACCAGGCCGTAGAGGCCGCCACACTCTGGGTGGAGTGAGCTCGGACCCCGAGCGGTGCGGGGAGGCCAGAGGACTCGTGAGCCGACATAATCGCATCCACTACCCATCTGCTCAAAGTCTGCTTATTGGCCGGGAAACCTTTCCTGTTAGGGCCATAGCAGACAAGCAGCTGCTCCGACTTCCTCCACGGACTCGTCCTGCGGAGGTAAGTGTCCAGTGCTCGCACTGGACACAGCCGGTGCTGTCGCTCCTGTTCGGGGGCTGTAAACGGAGGAGGGCAGAATGCCTGCAACACGACAGGACGTGAGGGAGCCGAAGGCACCTTAGGTTCGTACCCAGGTTTCGGATAGAGAAACGCCCTGGCCATGCCAGGGGAAAACTCCAGGCGAGACGGGGCCACGGACAGAGCCTGCAGATCCCCGATCCTCTACAGGGAGGAAATTGCCAAGAGGAAGGTGGTCTTAATAGACAGAAACCTAAGGGCCACATCGGCTAATGGCTCGAAGGGGGGCTCAGACAGAGCCGCCAGCACAACTGCCAGATCCCAGACAGGCACTCTGGGTCGCGTCCCGGGCCTCAGCCTCCGGGTGCCGCGGAGGAAACGTGTCACCAGCGGGTGCCTACCCAGCGACTGCCCCGCAGGCGGGGTGCCATATGCCGCGATGGCGGACACGTAAACCTTCAGGGTTGAAGGGGTTAACCCTGCGGCAAACTGTTCCTGTAGGAACTCCAGAACCGAACCGATCGGGCAGTTAACAGGTTCCAGGCCATGGTGCTCGCACCAGGACGTGAACAGTCGCCATCGTGCGGCGTACAACCTCCTCGTGGAGGGAGCTCTGGAGTGGAGAAGGGTGTCAACTACCTCGGTAGAGAGACCAGCCGCTACGAACTGTGCCCCCTCAGGGGCCACAGCCACAGCCTCCACAACTCTGGGCGGGGGTGAACCAGGGTTCCGCCCACCTGTGAGAGGAGATCCCTCCTGGGAAGAATTTCCCACGGAGGGCCCTCGAGCAGGGACACCAGATCCGCAAACCATGGCTTGCCCGGCCATCGAGGCACTACCAGGAGGAGACGGACTCCATCCCGGCGAACTCTCTCCAGATCTCCAGGGAGCAGAGCGATCGGGGGAAAGGCGTACAGGAGTAGCCTCGGCCACGACTGTACCATGGCGAGAGAGAGAGAGAACCAGAGGGGACAGTGCGAGGTCTCCTGGGTCGCAAAAAGATCCACCTGGGCTCTGTAGAACCTCCGCCATATGAGCTCCACCACCTCGGGGTGGAGATGCCATTCCCCAGGCCTCGGGCCCTGCCTCGACAGGGCGTCTGCTCTGACATTCAACCGTCCCGGGATGTAAATGGCCCTCAAAGATAGGAGCCTGTCCCGAGACCACAAGAGGACCGCTTGCGCTAGCTTGTACAAGGGGCGAGATTGGAGCGCGACGCAACTCCTTAATATCAGCGGTCCCGGAGCTAAGTCCCTCATCCAAATCACGTAGCAGGTCAGCCTGGTAAGCCTGTAACACACCCATGGTGTGGAGACAACCCGCAGCCTGACCTGCTGCCGCGTAAGCCTTCCCTACTAAAGCCGATGTAGCACGTAGCGGTTTAGTAGGGAACACCGGAGCCTTCAGTGACGATGCTACGCTAGGAGAGAGATAGCTGGCTAGCGTCTCTTCAACACGCGGCATCGCCTCATAGCGGCACGCCTTAGCCCCAACCACGTTCACGTAGAGCGAGGAGTGGTGAGAAGAAGTACGCGCTGAGTACGGGGTTTCCCAGGATCTGGACACCTCGGTGTGCAGATCGGGAAAAAACGGCAGGCCCCGGCGCCGAGGAAGTGACACAGAACGCAGAAAACGCTCATCCAGCTTACTGGGTGCGCGCTGTTTCTGCTGCTCCACCGGCCAAGCTAGATCCAGCTTAGCAACGGCTCGCATCACGACCTCGAGGAGTTCCTCATACAGCACAGGCTGTGAGGAATCCACGGGCTCGCTAGCATCCATCAGCTCTCCTTCCTCGGAAGGAGAGGCATGTAATGCCGCGCTGCTCGCACCGGGAGAAGAAGCAGCCATAGGGCCTGCTTCTCCGAGAGAGCAGGAGCTAGATTCAGCAGACGAAGCTGAAGCGGATGCATCCGACTCCAACCCCGCTGCTATATCGGCCTGCGAGAGCAGGACCGGAGCCGCGAGGGAGAGAGCTCTTCTCAAAGAGCGCTCTCCGGGAGCGAAGCGTGCGCATAGCCATGCGGCTACAATGCGAGCAATCGACTCCCTCGAGAGCCGATTGTGCATGCTCCACTCCCAGGCAAACAACACACCGATCATGCGAATCCTTACCGGTAATGAAACGCGGACACGGATGAACACACTTACGGTAATTCTGTCTGCCAGCCATCACTCGATCAGAAAAACACAGCGAAACAGCGCTTACCTGAATGAGCAGAAGCTAGCGTCTTGTCCATCTCGCAGCCATTTGTAGCTTCCTGTTTACGCGACATCGCCCGCTGATGACGTCACGTTCCAAACGCCTATTGGTCAGATTACACACGTAGTTCAGAGCGCGGTCACGCAGGGGCGTTCCCATAGCGTTTCGACGCAGCTCGAGTTCCTGAAGGGGAACCTCAGTTACTGTTTTTTTTTTAAATCATTGTAGCGTTCTATCGGGTTCCCTGGTGGTTAGGATTCGGTGCTCTCACCGCTGCGGTCCGGGTTTGATTCCTGGTCAGGGAACCAAACCCAGCCATTAGGGTTGCACAATCCAGTCCACTGTTAGTGGCGTTCTCAAGCCCGGATAAAGGGTTGCGTTAGGAAGGGCATCCAGCGTAAAAATATGAGCCAAATCGAACATGCGGATAACGATCACGAATACGGATGATCCGCTGTGACGACCCCTAATGGGAAAAGCCGAAAGAAAGATTGTAGCCTTTTATCATTTGGCAAGCTCCATATCTGACCAACCACTTCTGTAAATGTTCTGGAACACCTCTAGTGCTGCCAACACTGTCTGTTGTGCAAGATTTATTTTCTCATATGTACAGTAAGATCTAGCATTACAAATAATATTTCAAACATTTCTCATCTCTTGTTTTTTCTTTATTTCTCTGTTTTCCTATGCTGATTTCTACAGGGTGACATCTGGTCATCAGAGTTTAGAAGCTGACCCCAGCAAAAGCTTTGCAGTACAACTGGCCAACATTGTACCTAAAGAAGCCCACACTAAGCATGGTCCCTTGCAGTTTTCATGGGCTTGTCAAACCCAAGAGAAGCCTGTTTCCAAAGACTTTGTAGATAACCTTGAAGTCCCCCCTCTCATTTAAGAAACATAAATAAAAGAAGAATGTGAGAGAATACTGTATTAGTGGGCACATGGACGAGCACTGATTTGTGAACCAAAGATGGAGCCGGAGGAGCACAGACCAGAGCTGATTGCAGGTGCATGTATTTGGAGACATGCATGGGTAGCCGTTTATTGTACTGAAAAGTATGGGTAAACCATGAGTGTGTGTGTGTGTGTGTGTGTGTGTGTGTATGTGTACATACCTGGTAGGATTATTGAAAAGGATAGCGCCGAGGAGAAAACGAATGTGAATCAATAAAGTTTTGCTTGGTGAACCCACCACCTGTCTCCATTTTCTTCCACCCTAAGCCAGAGATTCTGCTACAAATACATGTGTGTATATACAGTACATGACAACATTGATAAATTTGCTGTTTTAAAGACTTCAGAAATGTTCATAATCTAACACAGCTGTGCAAAATTAGAATTGTTCTCACTAAGACGTACTGAGCAAATCAAAAGCAGAGGTTGTGAGTTTATGAGAGTGTGAGCACAAAGTGGAAGTGTATGAGATATTTGGAGTGTCATCATGTAGGCTGACAATTGTTACAATAAATGTTATTGCTGGGTTTAGAGCTCTATGCAGGTTGTCAAGTTGGGAATGGTCAAAAATGCATTCAAGATAAATACAAAAATTGGGCACGATGGTATTCACAGACCTCAAATATCACAACAGAAAACAGAGTTGTGTCTCAAATATAAGTTTTTCCGTCCTTGGACATAAGCCTACATTTCTTTTATGGTATAAAATTGAGTAAGGGGCAGTACAAAGTCTGAGAGCTGCAATAAAAATAATTGTATTAAGTGAGCTGTAAGCATAGCATTTGATTCTTGGTAATATTCTTTAAAGGCTGTTTTGCTTGCAAGACAGAACAATTATAACATTACTATTATCTTAACAAAAATATACAATGATATGGTCCAATGCTGTGTTCTTGTAAAAGTTTTATTTGTTCACACCATAAAATGCAGATCGGAATTGTATGGTCCAGTTGCTCTGCTTTAGGTTTACACTGGAAAAATGTGGAAGTGGATCTCAGGACTTTTGCTGTATGTTTTCCAAGATAGTGTGATAAGGGTAAGATGAATAAAACATGACAATGTTATTGAGCAGTTAACCAGTCTAAATTATTTACACTTGTCTGCCCTGTTACCCATTTCATGGGTGTGGAATGAAAAAAATCAGATCTGAACGAAGGTTGTTTTTTCATCATTTCTAGATTTTATCCCCACTTTCTATGCATCTCAGACAATTTACCTGCTCTACCAGTGGAATATGTGCCTTGTGTTCTTCTTTGGCCTTCTGGTGCCTAGCTAAATCAATAATCAAATGAACTGCAAGACGGAAAGCAAATTATATATATATATATATATATATATATATATATATATATATACAAGCTGATCTGGAACCAAGGGTCCAGACGAATGATTGGTTATTGTATATTGTCGTCATCTTTGTGCTTCCTTTTCAGCAAACCCGGGTGGCCAGTTGAGTTCTGAGACACCATGTTGGTTGTGATGATGTTTTTGGAGCCGATGAGAGAGAGAGATTGATGAGGACGTTCTGTACCGTGCCTGGAGTGGTTGGGGTAGCTGTCTTAGTAGATGTAGCTTGAGAGGAAGGGATCTGAACAGTGAAGCGTTGTCCTGTCAGTGACACCGGTGTTCCCACTTTAGAGCCCATTGTCTGCACTGAGAGGGTAGCGAGAGTTGACATGCTGGGTCGACTGGCAACGGCCCCCATGCTGAAGCGCAGCACAATGTTTCTTCCAGCAGAGGACTTTTTTCTGCAAAGACTTGAGCTTGTAGTTTGGTGCAGTCAGACAGTAGTCTGGTGGAAGATGAGGACCTGCGTAAGGCTTGATCAAGGGCAGGGGGATTCTTATGCCTGGCAACCTCCAGGAATCTCGTGAAGGTGGAGACGTAAAGGACTGGTCCATACCACTGTAGCAAACCCCCAGCCAGACAATGGTGAAGCGTACTGATGTTTCAAAAAGCCTTTATTTTGTGTTCAGCCGTCAGCCTTTTCTTGGGAAACACAAAATCTACCTTTCTTTTGTTACACCTTTTCTTCATGAAACACCGTAAGAGCTACAGAACAGATAAATAACATAAAATCAGCTCTTACAAGCATAAACATTAGCCGAAGCATTATTAACCCATGTATTAATACATATACACATTAAACAAGTCAAACACAGTACCTTGTTCCCGTTCCAGCTAGGTGCTTAACTTTGGACAATTTGGAACTTTGTACAATTTCAGCGCGTTTTAGCGACATGAGGTCTCTCCTTTTCCATGTGTGCGTCTCACTAATTAGTCCCACCTTTCTAGATGCGAGATTAACGTTCCACTATGGGGGCGGAGTTAAAGGACCATATTACATTAAGAGAAGAGACTAAATAAAATGGAGCTCAAAAGGATTACCTTATTTGCTATTTCCTTAGAGTTAGTTACAACCACACTGGATGGCTAACTGTATGTCATCTGCATCCACATTGGCCTTCTTGGCGTGAGTGGCATAGATTTTGGCATCTTCGATTATAGTCATGACGTATCTGTAGCTGATAAATGACTCTCGGTTGATACACGTAATTGTAAATGTAATTCCCATGTCCTTTAAAATCTACATCATAACCTAAGCATCTTTAGGAGACTCCATTTTCCCCTCCGACTTGTTCAATAAATATCCCTTCATCTAAGCACATACTGTACAAACCCAGTTCCAGTCAATAACCCTTAGATGTCTGTGATGAGATACATGTGAATTACACTTATTCTATCAACCTTTTTGTGTGAGAAATGTCAGAGCACTTTTGTGTGTGGTGACCTCATCTTGTGTTAGAACCACACCCACTTTAAGAGCACATATATTCCCATAGCACAGACCCTGTTTAGTGTGTGCTAGAATACAACCCCCCATCTCATTTGATTTATGAGATGTGAAGCAAAGGACATGTTACACTCAGGCAGTGTGTAAATTATCATGAAATATTGATGAAATCTTCTTCCCTCTGTCCACACCCACACAAAAGATCTCTCTCTATCTTTTTCTCTTTCTCTCTCTCTCTCTCTCTCTCTCTCTCTCTCTCTCTCACACACACACACACACACACACACACACACACACACACACACACACATATGGATGCTCTGCTGCAGTCAGTCAGTCTGTGAGAGTGAGAGTAAAAGGCTAATCCCTAAAGACCTATACAAAAGTAGTTGAGAATTGAACTAAAGTGTGAAGGACAAAGTAAAAAAAACAGACAGCACATATTATTATTACTTTTTCAACAAAAAATAAAGTGATTTACTGTATAATATCTATTATAGAACTACAAAAATCCGAT
>JAAIIK010018001.1:7298-19020 GCA_014706435.1 Silurus glanis | reverse complement strand
CCATCACACACACCAACATTCCCCATCACACACACCAACATTCCCCATCACACACACCAACATTCACCATCACACACACCAACATTCACCATCACACACACCAACATTCACCATCACACACCATCATTCACCATCACACACACCAACATTCACCATCACACACACCAACATTCACCATCACACACCATCATTCATCATCACGCACACCAACATTCACCATCACGCACACCAACATTCACCATCACACACACCAACATTCACCATCACACACACCAACATTCACGATCACACGATCTGTTATTGATGGAGAATGTTCTGGACTCCAGTGCAGTGGTTGATGTTTCAATACTACCATGTTCTGGTCATCACATCAAAAAAAAAAAAAAAAAAACACATGACAACCACACACAACACCACAACACTATACCATCACACCAAAACAAAACACCACATCACACCATAACACATAACACCACAACAGTATATCACACCAAAACACCACAACACCACACTATATTACACTAAAACACCACACTGTATAACACCACAACACAACACCAAAATATTATATTACAACACCACACCACACCATACCACCACAACATAACACTATATCATCACGCCGCATCTCCACAACACCACAATACACCACATCATTTCAAAACACCATACCACATCAGACCACGAAACAATACTATATCATCACAATGCAACACTATATCAACACACTATTCCACAACACCACAATGAGACAATAAAAGTGTTTTTTTTCCTTTAACTCTTTCTGAAGTGAGGTTTGTGAAAGGTAGAGTAATTCATCTCCAGGAGAATGTCAGTTAATCAGTGAGCTGTGACACTGTGCCATTAATAACCGTGTGACTTTCCCCACACAGGTTCAGGAGATTACATTTTTATGCTAAATGTCATGGTGTATAGTGTATAAGAGCTGGTTGTCAGGGGGAACTTGTTTTTGTGTGACAGTTTGGTTTGTAGAAAGGTCAATTATTCCTCAACCGATGGTGACGATGGAGGGGAAAAAGATGGAGATGAAAAGAGCAAGGTGTGGATTTGGACAAATCCTGAAGTGGTTAGATTAAATACAGACATCAAGAGGAAACGGATAACAAACCTTCTGTAATGTGGTTTAAATATCTAATGATAGTTTCCTCCAGCACTCCTGCAGTGCACCGTACAGGGAAAGCCATCCCATAATATCTATATCTCCATACACAGGATGTCTGGGTGGTGGTGCTGTTCACCTCCATGGCTAAATAGAAAAGTTTAGTGAAAAAATTCCTCACCTGTCAGAGGAACCAATGAAGAACCACAAATAAACGAGAAACACCAAGTGTGAGATCTGGAGTAAAGTAAGTTTGGACAAAATTCCAAATGAAGTACATAGCAAATTTAATGTAATATAAATGTATATTCAACTCTCCAAGAACAATCTCAGACCCCAACACTCCAGCAATCCAACACTCCAACATACCAATACTCCAACTATCCAACACTCCAACACCCCAAAACTTCAACACTCCAACACACTTAAACCCCAACACCACAAAAATCCAACAATAAAAAAATTAATGTAAATATAATTCAATAAGAAAACATAATCGGACCTAAAACACACACTTGAGGATCTCCATCTCTGCATCAAACACACCTAAGAATCCTGTGGTTGCTGAAGTTCTGAAGATGAAGTAATGTTATCATGGAACAACTGAGCATTCAGATGATCTTGAGAATCTCCTTTAAAACGCCAATTCCTCCATTTCTGGTAGATGAACTACTGCTGATTTTGCTGATTGATTGCCAAGACGTATCTTACAGCCTTCGTGGAAACATTTGAACCTTAATAAACTGAGAAATAGTGAAAGACGTAGATTTGCACTTCAGTGAGAAGATTTGTTTTCCAAAGAGCTGCATGAAATAAAAACCACCTGCTGAAGAAAAAAAAGAGAAAGTTATAAATAAAACTGGAGAATAAAATCAGCTGAACTGCTTCAGCTTCTGTGGAGGACCAGCTGAACATCATGCGCTGATCTTTTCTTCTTTTCCCCCAATGCTCCTTTGCAGCAAGAGAAGCTGGGTGACATCTGTTTCTCTCTGCGCTACGTTCCCACTGCCGGCAAACTCACTGTCGTCGTCCTGGAGGCCAAAAACCTGAAGAAGATGGACGTCGGAGGTCTTTCAGGTGAGATCTCTGTCTTTCTGCTAATTTGAGCCCAGGATGATTGTAGATGAATCTCCGGTTCTTGGTTTTGTGTACTTTGTGTCGATCTTTTACTGAAGCCATTACAAGGTGTAGAATCGATGGAGCAGTCATGAGCATGCTAATAATTAGCCACTATTGTTGTTTTAGCTTGATATATACACATGACCCTACAAGTCACTTAATTAGAAAACAATGAAAGCATGTAATTAAAGTATAAAGAAAGTGCATCCAGAAGGTTTCACAGGGCTTCACTTTTTCCACATTTTGTTATGTTGCAGTTTAATTCCAAAATGGATAAAATTAATTTTTTTCTTTGAAATTCTACAAAAAAAAAACCCATAATAACAACGTGAAAAATTTTGCAAATTTATTAAAAATAAAAAATGTAAAATATCACATGTAAATCAGTATCACAGTTTTTTGCTCAATACTTTGTTGAAACACTTCAGCACCAGTTGCAGCTTCAAGTGTTTTTGAGTTTGATGCTACGAGCTCGGCACCTGTTTTTGGAGCAGTTTCTCACATTCTTCTGCAGAACCTCTTAAGCTCCATCAGGTTGGATGTGGAGAGTCGGTGCACAGCCATTTTCAGATCTCCAGAGATGTTCGATCAGGTTCAAGTCTGGATTCTGGCTGGACCACTCGAGGACATTCACAGACTCGTATCGTAGCCACTCCTTTGTTATCTTGGATGTGTGTTGAGGGTTGTTGTCCTGTTGGAAGATGAACCTTCACCCCAATCTGAGGTCCAGAGCGGTCTGGAGCAGGTTTTCATCATGGACGTCTCTGTACATTGCTGCATTCATCTTTTCCTCGATCCTGACGAGTCTCCCAGTTCCTGCTGCTGAACAACATCCCCACAGCATGATGCTGCCACCACCATGCTTCACTGTAGGGATGGTATTGGCCAGGTGATAAGCAGTGCCTGGTTTCCTCCAGACATGATGCTTAGCATTCAAGCCAGAGTTCAATCTTTTGATTCTCATGGTCTGAGAGACCTTTAAACTCCAGGTGGGCCGTCATGTGCCTTTTACTGGGAGTGGCTTCTGTCTGGACCCTCTACCATACAGGCCTGATTGGTGGAGTCCTGCAGAGATGGTTGTTCTTCTGGAAGAGAAACGCTGGTGCTCTTTCAGAGTGACCATCGGGTTCTTGGTCACCTCCCTGACTAAGGCTCTTCTCCCCCGATCTCTCAGTTTGGCCGGGTGACTCCGCTCTAGGAAGAGTCCTGGTGGTTCCAAACTTCTTTCATTTATGGATGATGGAGGTCACTGTGCTCATTGGGAGCTTCAGTGCTGCAGAAATGTTTGTCTTCTTCTCCAGATCTGTGCCTCGATATGATCCTGTCTCAGAGGTCTACAGACAATTCCTTGGACTTCATGGCTTGGTTTGTGTTCTGACATGAACTGTTAACTGTGGGACCTTCTATAGACAGGTGTGTGCCTTTCCAAATCTTGTCCAATCAACTGAATGAACCACAGGTAGACTCCAATCAAGTTGTAAAAACATCTCAAGGATGATCAGTAGAAACAGGATGCACCTGAGCTCATTTTTGAGTGTCATGGCGAAGACTGTGAAAACGTATGTAAATGTGATAGTTGTTTGTTTTTTAATTAATTTACAAATATTTCAAACAAACTTCTTTCACGTCGTCATTATGGGGTTTTGTTTATAGAATCTTCAGGAAAATAATGAATTTAAATAATTTCAGAATAAAACTGTTAAATAACAACATGTGAAAAATAACTAATTAGATTTCAAATAAAAATGTATCAATTATTCCCTATAAATTTATTCCTAATTAACAAACCAGAATTGATGGTGAGAGAAAAACACCGTGAGACTTCATGAGGAAGAAACCTGGAGAGGAACCAGACTCAAAAGGGATCCTGTTCATCCAGACTCTAATTCCCTCCACTCTTCTGGGAAGATGTTCCACTAGATAGGGTGTGATTGTGGACATTTGTGTTCATCAGCCACAAGGGTGTTAGTAAAGTCAGGTACTGATGTAGGTGAGAAGGTGAGGAGGTCTGGGGTGCAGCCAGTGTTCACATTCATCCCAAAGGTGTTCAGTAGGATTGAAGCTCTATAGCAGGTGATCTTCCTCTCCAAACCATGTAAAGCAGATCTTCATTGAGCTCACTTTGTTCATGCTGGAACACGTTTGGGTTTCCAAATTCAAGTGAATGCAAATTTTTAATATAGTGCATCCAAAGACGTCCAATAAAACTGTGTGCCTTCAGCTTTGTGGTAACAGTTTGGAGAAGAACCACATGGTCAGGTGTCTGCAAACTCTTAGCAGTATAGTGTAGTTCCCTCATTGTTACGGTTATCAGCTGTGACTGTTTATTTTAATTACAGTCTGAATCATCTTCATGATTGTTCATGTTAACCCTCCTCACAAACCATGTGTTGATGTGAAGAACATCCTCAGCTTCATCATTTTTCCCCCATTCATTTCCGGATGTCAATTTTACACACTTTTTCTTTCTCTTGTCTGGGAAAAGGCTTAGGAAAGCACCGTCATGTTTCTGTAAGGGAAAGCTGCTAGCTCTGCGCCTGTAGTCTGGTCTGATAAGCTAATCTGCTAGCGCAGCGCTGGGATACACAGCAGCAGGAGGTTTTAAAGGATTTGGATGGTAAATGCATCTCTCCAAGCTCACTGATTTAGGAGGACTTTTTGTCTGCGCTGATAAGCTAGCGCTGATGTGTCGCTAGCACGTCGTATCTGAGTGCTAGCTGAAGTGCTTTCAAGCGTTCATGCTAATTCAAACCTCTCAGCACAGGAAATGTCAAAATGGGGGGAAAAAATCCTTTCTGTTCACCCCAGATGACCGAACACGGGTTTAACAAGCGAGGTTCGTCTTCAAAGCCGAGGGAGATGGAGAGAAAGCTTTCTCCCTCCATTTTGTGTTATTTTTTTTTTTTTTTTTTTTTGGTTTCAAAGCCTCCATGAAAATGGGATTGTAATGGTGCGTGTGGACGTGTGGACGGCGCGTAATTGGGGACGTAGGAGCAGTTTTCTTCCTCCAAAGGGAAAGTATGGCTTCAAATCACACGGGTTGGAACAATAGTCCTGCGCTGATCACGGCTACGCTAATTAGCCATGCAGTATCTTGGTGCTAGCTTGGCGTGGAGAGATAATATCTCCTCATCAGCCTGTAATGTATTTCATTTCTTCACTCGCAGAGTGTTTACACTGAGTAATCGCTCAGAGACTCGACGCCACCACAACACTCACTCGCTTTCATACAATACACCTAATTAATGAGAAATAAAACTCTGGTGCTGATTTTATTGTATTCTAAAATTCATCTGGAGGGAATTTTACTCACATACCTTCATTTCAGTATAAATATATATGAGCTTTGGCCCAATCAGGCTTCAGATTTCATTTCAGCTTTTTAAAACCAGACTTTGGGGAGAAGAAGGCTCAGTGGTTAAGGAGCTTAAGGGTTCAAACCACAGCATCTCCAGGCTGTCACTCTTGGGGCCCCTGAGCAAGGCCCTTAACCCTCTGTGTCCCAGTGGTGCTGATTCACAGCTGAGCTTGGGCTCTGACCCCAGCTTCCTAACATCACTTGGATATGCAAAGAAAGTATTTTGCTGTAAAGTATGTGACAAGTACAAATCAAATTTTGACACCACATTCAGAAGGTCTTCCACTGAGGAGATGTTTTCTCCTGCTACACCCTGAACTCATGATCAGAAAGTTGTTTAAGAATGATGAAGGCACCTGTACTGCCAGGAACTTTCACCTGTTTAATAAAGACATGTTCTTGTAGCTTTCTACAGAAATCCAATCCTGTCTTTGAGTTCTGCAGCCGGTTCCTTTTACCTTACAGCTTATCTGCATCTCCATCTGGCAGACCTGATCTACATGGCGCTGTGTCTTTCCAAATCTTGTCCAATCTATTATAAGTGCCAGATGCAGAGTCCAAAAAAGTCATCTCAGAGATGATGCAGAGAAATGATGGTGCACCTGAGCTACGTTTTGAGGGTCAGAGCAGAGATGGTGTGATTGGTTAGAAAGACTGGGAGAAATTGAACAAAATGTAAAATCTGACATTTGATTAACATTTTAAAAACTCACACCAGATCAGTGCTGATTTCTGACATGTGATTGGTCAGAAGGTGTTGATAAATAAACATTAATGCACTCGTTTGGATACGTCACCGTTTCCATAGCGACAGCTCATTCACAGGGACAGAGAGAGAGGGGGGGGGGGGCGAGAGAGGGGGGGGGGGGGGGGGGGGGGGGGGGGGGGGGGGGGGGGGGGGGGGGGGGGGGGGGGGGGGGGGGGGGGGGGGGGGGGGGGGGGGGAGTTCTTCAGATTGGCATCTAGACTAAAAGTATGTATTGAGTTTTCAGTGTTGTGCAGAAGGTGGATGAAGATCTCTGCTCACACTCCTTTTAATCTCTCCTCCATCACTTCCCCCTTTATTATGTCTCCACATACCCTTTTAATAAAAAACAACTTTCTCCTTTAACCAGTGCATGAAGGAAAGTGAACGGGAAGCAGAGGTGAAGGAAGGAGAAGATAAGTGCAGTCTGAAGGAGAAGATAAGTGCAGTCTGCTCTGGCTGATGGAGAGTAATGGGAAGGTGGAGTGAGGTTGTGGAGATAGTGAGAGATAACACACGTGTGGAGGTGTGAATCCGCTGGAGATTCATGTTGAGATAAAGACAGACAATTCTGCACAATGACACACACACATACACACACACACACACACACACACACACACCATGTGAACACTTGGCCACCTGTAAGATGGAATGGGCTGGCTTGGTTTTAAGTGAGATATGAGCAGGATTAGGATTGGGATTGGGATTAGGATTGGGATTGGGATCAACACAGCTACTCTGATCCATTCCAACCTTCAGCCAGAAAAAAGAAAAAAACGAGAAACATTCCAAAGACATTTATGGTGTTTGACAGACACCCTTATCCACAGTGTCTTACAACTGAGCAATTGAGAGTTAAGGGGCCTCGCTTAAGGGCCCAGCAGTGGCAGCATAGCAGTGCTGGGATTTGAATTTATGACCTTCCGATCCAAATACCTTAACCACTGAGCTTCAACCTCCACCCAGACACCCAGTGCTTAGTATGTGCTAATGAGTTGAGTTGAAGTGAGAAATCTTGAAGTTGTCTATTAGAAGGTCTGAGAGATCTGGCAATATTATACAAGTAGATCAAATGCTGTGCCATACTAAACTACTGGTCATAACTAGACTGGCCAGGGTCCTAATAAAATGATGTTGAATTAACTTTGAGGAAACAATGTCATGAGGGCGGAGAAAGCAAATGAAAGTGAAGTACTGAGGTAGATCTGAGTTTCATCAACCTGGAAATGAAACTGTCAAATAACTGCTGAGTGGGAATGTGTAGATGTTCTAAAGAAGGGACCTCAGCTTTGTGGAACATCTTAGGGAGAACCATCTTTCTGAAACAAAGCTCATAAGCACCCTTTTGAAAAGGAGTAAAGACAGGAAGGGAAGACAATTCCCTCCATATTCATTAAAGGAGAATGTAAATAAATGGAACGATGACTTTGTGAGCGTAAGTTTTTGGTTGCACTCTGGAGATAGAATCTTATTTCTGAAGATATGCAGAACAGTTTGTTGGAAAGGTATTGGGTGTGTTTTCGAGGTGAGATACAGATACACTGTTTGTATTTTTTTGGAGCCTGAGGATAGGAAAGACAGCGAGTATAACTTTATTCTGGCCTTCCACGTCAATGCTTTTAATGGGAGTTTTGCCTCTAAGCACTCTGGTGAGCTAAACGCTTTCCATCTTTGTTGTCTCCCAGTGGATTTGGTGTAAATGCAAATTTCTTCACAGATACAGGATGTCTGTGAACTCATGCAAATCTCCAGTTGCCCCAGTAGACCAGCAGCAGATTGATTTCAGGATTTGTCTGTTTTTTTGGGGGGGTTTTATATTCAGGTTTTTGGTTATTCAGTTCTGTTCCGAGCGTCTCGGCTACTGGACATTTATAAAATCTGAGATAAAGGGCAGTAAGTGGTGACTGAATATATATAGATATACTATGGTAGAGTTCGGGGAGTTGAAGAAACTGACAAACAACACGTCAAAGAAATGACGTTTTTTTGTAAAAGGTAATCATTTTTCTGTCATGTGCACAGCCAGAATGAGCAAGTGCAAGGAGAAACTTTATTACACACCTATAAAGCAAGAGGACTTTACAATAAACTCAATAAAAAAAACATGAAACAAGTGAAAGAAAACGGGAACAAATACCACCACCACCATGAACTGCAAGATCACAATGATCTACACCAATGCACTTTTTGAGAGGTTTAGGAGGGGTCATATGGGGACTGGGAGGAGACAGGTGGGGTACAGGTGGGGTCCAGAAGGGGACAGGTGGCATCTAGGAGTGGGACAGGAGGGGTATAGATTGGGTCTAAAAGGAGACAGGTGGGGTCTGGGAGGGGACAGATGTGGTCCAGGATGAGTCAGGTGGGGTCAAGGAGGGGACAGGTGTGGTCCAGGTGGGGACAGGTGGGGTCCAGGAGGGGACAGGTGCAGTATGGAAGGGGTCAGATAAGGACTGGGAGGGGACAGATGGGGTACTGGTAGGGGTCAGATGGGTACTGGGAGCAGACATGTGGGGTCTGGGTGGGGACAGATGGGGACTGGGAGGGGTCAGATGGGGTCCGAGTGAGGTCTAGGAGGGGTCCGATGGGGTCCAGGAGTTGACAGTTTGGGTCTGAATTCCTGAATTCCTTTCTAAAACCGACCCCATTCCAGACCTTCCTTCATAATCTGGAATGGGTTTGTTTTTTAGAAAGGTAATTCAGTAGAAGCACCAGGTAGGAACTAGGAGAGGTGATGTAGCATTTAATAAGCTCACATGGTGTTACATTTGAATTGTGTTCAAAGGGAGTGTGAATAGATTATAAATAGAAGTGATCTAAGATAGAGCCTTGTGCAATATTTACATTTATGGCATTGGCATCAGAGAGATCGGGTAGAGGTTAAGGAGCATTTCTAGTGGCTCAAACAGGGTTTAAGTGGAGAAATCGGGGGCAGAAACAGGAGCAGTATTATCTGTAAATGTATTGATAAGATTTAGGAACGAAACAAATAGAATCTTATGAGCATCAAGTATCAGCTGGGACGAGTTACGGGTCTAATACGAGCGAATGCGTCTAAAGAGTGTGAGCTAGAGTTTGAGATGGGTTAAGGGAGAAATCTAGTGGGATCTAGGAATCATTGAGTGGGATCTGATAGCAGTTAAAAGGCATTTAGAAAAGCTCAAATAGGGTTTCTGTGGAAACATTTTGGATCTATGTAAGGAAGATGGGCTAAAAGTGTATTTGATTAAGTTCGAGTGAATTCCTAGAAGCAAAATCTATGACCTGTAAGGAGGTTATAATGAGTTAAGCAGGTCTTGTATGGTTTGTTATTGATTCTGCTGGATGTGAAATGTGTGGTGCTTAAAGCTTGTGGCTTAAATAAAACAAAAAGATTTATCTTTGGCATTTATGTGCTTCCTTGCAGACCCGTACGTGAAGATCCATCTGATGCAGAACGGTAAACGTCTGAAGAAGAAAAAGACGACAATCAAAAAGAACACTCTGAACCCCTACTACAACGAGTCCTTCAGCTTCGAAGTGCCGTTCGAACAAATCCAGGTAACGACGTTGCACCCCGGACCACGTTTTACACCTCAAACACACGAAAGAAAATTGATGTTAAATAGAGTTTACGGAGCTGATAGTCGTTTTTAAATCCGTGTTCGGGCGAAGGCGTCGTAAATACGTGCAAAGTGCTCCAAATTGATTTAGCATTTCACGGTTCAGAGAATCTGCTGTGTGGTTTCTGCTTTCAATTCAGCGCTAAAGCCACTAATCACAACGTCCCACTCTCAACTCATTAACTAGAAAGTCGACTCGATTCCGAAAGGCCAGATAACTTTATGCTGCTTCTTTGGTATTTGATTAAATGGAAAATTGGCCTGGTCTCAGAGTACAGGCATAAAAATGCATTTCCGGGGGAAGACTGCAGCATCATCTGCTGCCTGATTGGACAAATCCAGATATTAAGCGTAGCCTGTATTTAACCTGGTTCTAATGAGATTTACTTTTTTTTTTTTTAACAATGTTCCCAAGATACCAACAATGCATCTAGTTCCAATTAACTCCATCCAAAGAGCTTCTAAAATCCAATCTAAATGTGTTCTCTTCTGCAGGACGGAACCACTTTTTTATTCAGATGTTTTTAGTGGTAAATCAATCCATCTCTTTAAAGCCATGACCTCCACAAAGCGCTAATGATCAGATGGTGTTCGAGATGGTGTTTAATCTATAATCTGTATCGATTATCTGTTAGCAACACTTAACCACCATCGAGTGCTGGTCGCTGATCTCTAGCTGTAAATTCAATCGATACAGAAGGTAATCAGCTGTACATTTTCTTTCTTTCCTCCTTAAAGAAGGAAAACTTCCAGCTCTTTAGGAGACCAAGCTGTAATCTTAAAGTCTGAGTTTACATCGTAAAGGAATAGTCAAACATCTAACATGCTGAGGATCTACATCCACCTTCTAGTGCTTACAAATAAAGTCCACAAAAAAATTCCACTATGCACAAGTATGCTAGGACGACATGATCTACATGGACTACAGGGAAGTGGTAGCACAGCTGGTTAAGACGTCTGGCCAGAAGGACATGAGTTCCTGAGCTTCCACTGCTGGGCTCTTGAGCAAAGCCCCCCTCCCCCACACGCTGAGGTGTAGGATTTAGATTAGTCATTCTTGATAAGGACGAAGGCTGAAAATCTTCATATGATCCTTTTATCAGCAAAATTCAGTGCATTTAAAACACGAACTTCACCATTGTCTCGTTACTGAGCTGTTTTACAACAAATAATCACCATTTACCGTTTCCAAACACAGAATACACTGTTTATCTCACTGTCGCTGAATTTGAGATGTGGTCCTCGTATATAAAATGCGTAATGAAAATGAAGTATTATTTTCATCCATTTAGTCAATTTTACAGTTTTACATCAACAACAGCTTGAACTCCTCGATGCTGGAAGTGATCATGGTATAAGATGATCATCCACGGTGAGGTGTGAGACCTTACACCATTCTAATGCTCTCACCTGGAACATCCTGGAACATCTCACACCTACACCTGGATCATCACCCGTATATATTCCACCACTATATAACACTAATATATACACAGTGAAACCCCGATCATTTGCGGCTCGGGAAATTCGCGGGTTCTCACTTGGAACGAAACTAACACCAAGTTGCGGATGATCTTAAAATTGGCGGGAATCCGCAGCAGGAGCGAATGTTCAGGAACATTAGGAATAACATTTTACTTAATAAACTTTTTTTACTAACAAATGTAATAATTTTTTAAAACACATTATTGTATTAAAGTGACAAAACGTCTAGATGAATTCACTATGGTGGCGTAGGGGCTGCGGTGGTGCGGTGGCGTAGGGGCTGCGGTGGTGCG
>JAAIIK010017987.1:0-18678 GCA_014706435.1 Silurus glanis | reverse complement strand
CTATCTATCTATCTATCTATCTATCTATCTATCTATCTATCTATCTAATCATTTCTTCCTCAGGTGTGATTGTGTGAGCGGGTTCAGTGGGAAGCTGTGCCAGGTTGATGAGGACGAGTGCGAGTCTAACCCATGTTTGAACGGTGCCACTTGCAAAGATGAAGTGGGGAGCTACATGTGCCGATGCCCTCCTGGGTTCAACGGAACCAGGTGTGAGACAGGTATAAACACCATGGCTGGGAAACAGATGCAGAGAGATAGGAAGGTTGTAAGACCGTAAGACATCTTAAAGACTAGATCAGTGTTTTTTTTTTTCCATAACTGTAGGAAGCAGCAAGCAAGGAAATACCAGGTATATTTAGTAGAAACAGGGAGTAATTATTATTATTATGTGATAGTGCATGTTTTGTGGATTGCTCAATGAATTTTCCATTTACAGTGAAATAATTCATGCATTAATTATTTATATTATTTAGCATTATGTATTAGATAATATGTGGTACAAAACATTTTTGTGGGCAATCTCTTAATAAACAAGTATTTTGCATCACTGTTTTGTAAAAAAAATAAAATAAAAAAAAATAAAAAAAGTGATGCAAAATCCCATATATTGTGGAATGTTGCTGTCGGGATTTGTGATTGTTCTTCAGGGGTCTGATTACTTATACAAACTTCTTCACACAAAGTTTGACTGTTTCTCTGTTGTGTGCTGTACTATAATTGTTTTTATTTATTTCCAGAAATGTCTTCCTCTTTCAACTTGGAGTTTGAGGTGTCTGGTATTCATGGTTATGTGATGATGGATGGAATGATGCCAGCACTCACTCAGATCACCTGCACATTCTGGATGAGGTCAACAGACACGGTCAACTACGGAACCCCGGTCTCTTATGCCGTGGAAGGGGGCAGTGACAATGCTTTTCTTCTCATAGATTACAATGGGTGAGCAGTCTTTGGCCCTTAGTCAAGCTTTTTAAAAATAATAAGAATGTCTGCACTTATTTATTTTTATTATCTTGGTATTTATCATTATCACAAACATAACATTAATATTATTTGACAGATAACTCAGCACTGAGTTTTGAGATATGTATATGTAAAATGTAAATAAGTGATATGGTATGTAAGCTCTCTCCTGGTATCATTTAGCTGGGTGGTGTATGTGAACGGGAAAGAACGGATAACTGACTGTCCGGCGGTGAACGATGGCCGGTGGCATCACATTGGTGTGACCTGGAGGAGTACAGATGGTGACTGGAGAATTTATATTGATGGAATCCTTTCTGATGGTGGAAAGGGTCTGTCCATGGGTAGCACCATACCAGGTACAGTAGTACCACTCAGTGTAGTAACACTCATGTAAATGAGAAAAAAAAATGTTGTTTTATTTGTACACTTATACAACAACTTTACAGTTCAGAATGGATGATAGTAACATTATAAGGAAACTTTTTGGGCTCTGTAATCTGTGTAGGAGGTGGTGCTCTGGTGCTGGGACAGGATCAGGATCAGAGAGGCGAGGGCTTCAACCCAGTTGAGTCTTTTGTTGGTTCTCTCAGCCAGCTTAATATCTGGGATTATGTCCTCTCACCACAACAGGTACATCTCTGCTAAATTAGTCATTTGTTACATTTTAGACTCAATTTGTCTTTTGTCTGCAATATATATATATATATATATATATATTTCAATTTATATTTATATATATATATATATATATATATATATAAAACGTAGACTATATGGACAGTAGAATTGGGACACATTGACTTTTTCAGCAATATGTAGTTTTTTCCCAAACTGCATTAAAACTTCCCTTCACTTTAACTAGAACCAAATTTGTTCCAGCATGACAATGCCCTTATACTCAAAGCCAGCTCCATGAAGAAGATATGGTTTTGATGGTTTGGAGTGGAAGATCTTGAGTGGCCTGTTATAGAACTCTGACACTAATCCTTCTGAACACCTTTGGGATGAATTAGATCATTGACTGCAATAAACCAGGCCTTCTCACTTTACATCAGTAGCTTACTTTACTAAAATCCTTTTGGCTGAATGATCACAAATCTCCACAAGCACACTCCAAAACCTAGTGGAACATCTTCCCAGGAGAGTGGAGATTACTATAATAAAGAATGGGGATTCAATGTGGAATGGTGTGTTAAAAAAAACATACAATACAAATCTATACAATACAAATCCAAATCATATAGTGAATTAAATAAGGAGACTTCAATACACATATCTTTAGTCTCAGTGGAGCTTTAAATAAAGGCTTCACTTAATCACAAATAAGTCATAAAAAATACCTAGTGGTACTGGTGATTGCACTGAATAATTCACAAGGGTTTTTGTTCTCTGCTATTTGTTCCTAGATGAGATCCCAAAATAGGAATGTATGATCTCATGTGATTAATGAATGAGATCAGTGCTCTACTTCTCTTCTAAAATGGTTCTAAATCAGCTGTGGCTGAGCACCATCCACTTTCATCAGCTTCTCACTTTCCTTTGTAGCCCTAAATGACTGAAAAATTCAAGTGTCTTGAAAAATTCCATATCTTGATTTTTTTTTATATTCTCAAAAGAAAGCATCTGTTCATATGAATATATTCGGAAACAGTGATTAGCTATGAAGACACAGGTCTGGATGTTGGTAGTTTTAGGTTATAGCTTCTGCATAGCATCTCCAGTTGTCAAAGTCTTTATACAGAAAGAATTTCATTCCATGTTCCCAAATGACCTCAGAACAGCTAATGAGGGCAATATAGGTTTGCCTTCAATAGGTTTGCTTCTAATAGAATAGTTGTGAATAAATGTAAAAAGTAATTGATAGTAAGTAAATTATAATATATGGTAATAATGTGAATAGTAATCATGGCGATCATGGCATACTAGTCACTACTCAAAGTTGCAGCAGCATTAGTTGAGTTAGTTTCAGGTGCATGGCTTTAATGTGTGCGTGTTTAACAATTACTGAGGAGACTTAAAAAAGAAAAGGAAGACGAACATTTGCACGAAGTGGAAATCCTGGATCCTGTTTACGGGCCTGACTGTAGAAGCAACAAATCCAGGACTTGTATTTTAAAGTGTTTAACTGGGCGAATGTGCTCCAAGCTTAAAGCTCACATATTTGTCTTCCTCAGATCAGGTCTGTGGCCAGTGCTTGCCCCAGTGGCCTACAGAGAGGGAATGTGTTTGCCTGGCCTGACTTCCTACATGGTATCACAGGTCGAGTCAAAACCAGCCCTAAGAGCATGTTCTGTGCTGGTGAGAAACACTGTTTAACGTGATTTTACTATGAATGTGCATTAATTAATGAAATAATTGTGAATATTTCATAAAAATGTATTACTTTTTTTTATGTGTGGGGCTGTTTAAGCGATCAAAATGAACAAACTGATCAGCAGTTTTGTTGCATTTATTTAAAAACTAGGTGGAGCTGAAAATTTGTGTTAATAGTAGACAAGTGTTACTGTGTTAAAATCCTATGATGTTGCATATTTCAAATGCAGGCCATGAAAAGAAATGCTTGTAGACATGGCTACGCTAGTTTTTAGATTTGCGTATATCGTAGGGAATTTCAGTATTTGTGGAGCTGTCACATCAAAAAATGGTTTATATAAAAAAGTTTTGTGCAATGTAGTAACCAGTACTACTAACAGTAAAAAGTCATGTTTTTCTGTGTTAGATTGCCCCCTGCTGCAAGGTACTATACCGAACTTGCGCTCTTCCAGTTTGGCAGTGAGGCCTGGCTCTCAGGTAAAATTTTCCTGCAATCCTGGATATTACCTTGTGGGGGACCCAGTGCAGAGGTGTCTAAACAGAGGGGCTTGGAGCCATGCCCAGCCTCGCTGTGAACGTGAGTGTGTAAGCATAAAGTTGAGTTATTGACAATAGGCAAAACAGACACAGTACAAAATAATGTGTAGTGATTTATTTATTATTGTTAAGTTCTGTAGATACAATTCACATATTCAATATGATGACATTTTTCAGACAAACACACAGAATCATTGAGTGAATTTGGCAAAATAATTGATTTAGCTTTATTCATACCCCATACATACAGTCTAATGTTTCTGTGCAGGTGTGAACTGTGGTGCGCCTCCTGCTCTGGTGCATGGTCAGTATCATGGGGAGGATTTCGATGCTGGGAGTTCAGTGGTGTATCAGTGCAAGCCTGGCTTCTACCTCCTTGGCGAGAGCAAAATGCAGTGTAGCAACAACGGCATGTGGTCCGGAAACCTGCCTGCATGTCTGGGTAAAAGAGAGTAAACCAACCTGACACTGGAAATGTCTATCAGCACTTTCAGTTTTATTCCCAGTTACATGCAGAATATCATACATTTTTGTTGTAGATATGGATGAGTGTGCCTTGGGTTCTGACTGTGATGAGAATGCCAGCTGCCACAATACAGACGGCTCATACACCTGTACCTGCATTTATCCTTTTACTGGGGATGGGAAGAGCTGTACAGGTAAGCAGCAGGACTTAATATAACCTAATGCAAACATATTTTCTATTTTGTTAAAGGCATAGTTCATTCAGAAGTCAAATGTAAAGTTTTTTTCAGCAAAGCATTGGTCATGTTTTTTTAGTTTTCAAAGCAAATAATGAAAAGGTTTATTCCTGTTTTCCAAAATGGCTAATGGGATTGTTGCATCAGAAAGGCACTTATAAATAGTATGTTATGCATTGTAATCTGTTATGAGGCAGATAAAACCCTACAGTAAAATAGTATACTTGGTGTTTGAAGCTAAGAATATTTAAGTCCAATAAATTGTTTATAATTTAATGGGAGGAATACAAAACAATTGGAAGCCCCAAACGAAAGTTATGCACCCTAATTTTTTTTTTAATGTAACAGTAAGTAGAAGGCCGTTATTATTTATTCTCACAAGCAGTGAGCTGTATATTCACACAATGTTTTATATTGTCCTAGTCTCATGTTAATTAGGTGAAGTGTATTTGCATAAATTTGCATTCATGTTCTTAGTAGATCACCCATTTATTGAACTATCCACAACACTCTCAAAAGGTACTACAATGCTTGGAATTAGCATTTTTTTGCTGCTGGGTATAGTGTTCCTAAAAAGGGTAGAGTCACTACACTGAAATCTTCTGTACTAATTCTAGTATTTTTTATATATTGTATTATTATTATTATTATTATTCACCATCATACTGGTATGATATAAGTAAGTTTGAAATGAATGAACCAGCAAATACTTTTATCTACACAATCTCATTTTCTCTTTTTCCAATTTCCTCTGTCCATAGAAAGACAGCTAAAAAAAACAAAATAAATTAGTGTCTATTTTTGCCTATATTTCTTTCCTTTTTTTTATGTTTTACATGTTGCTCGAACAGTTCGGATAGACTTCTTTGCAGTATCAGCACACTGAGAGACTGGCCCATACAAGGAAAATGCAAATAAGCCATATGTTTCTTGCATCTGCCCTTGTCTATGCACACGAAAATAGACAAAACAGCCGATATGAGCAATATAAGAACGAACTTTTTTATTTTTACTGCTAGGATTAAGATTTTTTTATTGTTTTCATATGATTTTTTTTCTTTTAGCCCTATCATGTAGCCCACCTACAATCCCAAATCATGGAATTTTGGAGGGAACAAACTTCACATACAGAAGCAAGGTGACTTTCAGGTATCACTTTTAGTGCTAGAATAAGAGTTTATTATGAGAAGCATTTTAGTTATTCTCAGGAAACTATGTTCTCCATTTTCTCTAATAAAAAATTGTCTTTAGAACAAAATAAATGCTAATTTAAATGTTTATTAATTTATTTTTCACAGCTGTGAGAAAGGTTATATCCTTCAAGGGCCAACAGAAATACAGTGTCAATCAGACCTGACATGGAATAGAGTTCCCCCTAGCTGTGAACCTGTGACCTGCAGCAAGCCCCCTGCTGTGGACTATGCAGATATCAGTCTCAACGGAAATGTTTACTTGTCAACTTTGACATACACCTGCGTTAAAGGATACAGGTAATATTAGGAAACTGCAGCTTACACTATTAAGAATAAGAAAGGAATAGTAAGTACAGTTTTGTGGCAATAATAGGTTCGTCTATTTGCTGTAAAGATTACAGGGCCAAGAGCAACTGAAATGTGAAGCTTCTGGAAAATGGACATTCCCTGCTCCTCTTTGTGCCAAAGTGAACTGTGGAGAACCTCCTCCCTTAAAGGATGCAGTTATTAAAGGAGACAACTTTACTCTGGGTAGTCAGGTGCACTTTATCTGCAAAGAAGGGTAACTACAATTCAATTCTTTTTTTACACATAATTGGAAATATAGGAATGGTATATCTTTGTTCCTAATCTTATATAATATCTTACCAACTCTGTAGAAAATACAACTATTATTTATTCACATACAGATACACACTACTTGGTTCCGAAACTCAGGAATGCCTACCAAGTGGTGAATGGAGCCGTGAATTTTCCCAGTGTGTACCTCGCTCATGTGGACCACCACCACCCGTTGACCATGCACATCCAGACACCGGACACAAACTATTTGGTGACACAGCAATCTACTTTTGTGATGATGGCTACACTGCTGGCAACAACACCAAATTGTTCTGCAATGCAGAGGGCATTTGGGCACCGCCTGAGGGACACAGTATACCATACTGCATTGCCACCTTCTGCCAGCGCCCACCTGTTCTACCTCATGCTATTTTAGACTCTATTTATAAACCCAAATATGCTAGTAACACAGAGATCAGCTACAAATGTGAGGAAGGTTTTATGCTCAGTACCACAGGGACTCTGAAATGCTTAATGGGAGGAGAGTGGTCACCTTCACCAATGGATATTGGCTGTGTGCCCATTAGATGCTCAAAGCCAGAGAATATTGAGAGGGGTAATTTCATTGGGAACAACTACAGTTTTGGAGCTGTGATTGCATATACCTGTGATAAGGGCTACTACATTCAAGGGGAAAAAAGAAGGACATGTATGGCTAATGGAGAGTGGGGTGGAGTTCTACCAACTTGTCAACCTATTAGTTGCTCTAGTCCTCCTAATCTGATAAACGGCTACATCCAGGTGATTGATAGAAGTGCATCCTTATTCATTCACTTTTATTTACATTGAAATACATATTAATAGTAGTCTATAATTTGTGTTTATTACCTGTTTGATTGCCATTCCATAAATGGTTGCTGATTGTTTTAATTTTTATTCTTTCCAGGACTCCACAAAGAGAGACAACTATGTGTACAAAAGTACAGTGACATATACTTGCAATGCAGGTTATCATCTCATAGGGACCGCTGACCGTGAATGCATGCCCAACAAACAATGGTCCAACTCTGATCCTCCGGTTTGTAAGCTTTTAATCTGCCCACAACCTCCTGAAATCTTGCACGGGGAGTACCGTGGCTCCATATATGAAGTGGGAAGTAAAGTGGAATATGTCTGTGATGAGGGTTATGAACTCAATGGAGACGCAGTATGGACCTGTTTAAAATATGGAAAGTGGGACAAAACCAAAACTCCTTACTGCTCTCCAGTTCAGTGTGTGGAGCCACCTTTAGAGGAGAACCATCTAGTATTACGAAGCTTGGATTCAAACTCGGGAACTGTGGAGCTTTCCTGTGAGGAAGGTTATGTTCTTCATGGAGCAAAAATTCTCAGATGTACCCCGTCACAAGAATGGAATGATTCTTTTCCAGTTTGCAAAAAGGTATCTTGTGGCCCACCACCAGAAGTTTCCTTTGGTGATCCATCATCTGCATCTACCTATTTTGGCAGTGTAGTTGCCTATACCTGCATGGCTGGTTTTACCCTTCGAAAAGAGGCTTCTGTTAGCTGTCAAGCCGATGGACACTGGAGCACCCCACATCCAGAATGCATTCCTGTGGAGTGCCCACATCCTGAAGAAATATCACATGGTATAGTGGATGTGCAGGGACTTATGTATCTTAGCACAGCTCTGTACAGCTGCAAGCCTGGATATGACCTAGTGGGTAACTCAACTGTGATATGTGGTCAAAGTGGAGTTTGGATTGGAGGAGTACCTGCTTGTCATCCAATTGAATGTCCTCCACCCAAAGAGATCCCCAAGGGATTTGCTAAGTTCTCACATCTTCGGTTTAGCAGATCTGTTACTTACACCTGTCAGCGAGGATATAGCCTAGAAGGTCCAGAAACTCTTACCTGTCTGGAAAATGGTAAATGGGACAAAGAGGTTCCATCTTGCAAACAGATCTACTGCTTGCCCCCAAAACCAATTGACAATGGATTTGTTGAAGGCAGAGATCATAAGTTTGGTATGACCATCTTTTACAGCTGCTTCCCAGGTTTCTTGCTCATAGGGCAGAGCCACCTTACCTGTGAGGAACATGGCTGGTCAAGTTCAGTACCCACTTGCATTCCTGCAGACTGTGGCCTCCCTCCACACATTGACTTTGGTGATTATTTTAAAATTCAAGATCCATCTGCAGAGCTGACTGGTGACAAGCCAGCAGACACGCCTTCACCAGCAGACACTAGCTTCTTGCATGGAACCACGGTAGAGTATCGCTGCCATGCTGGCTATGAAATGAATGGTGGAGTTACTTTGCTGTGCCAAGAGGATGGCACATGGAATGGTACAGCTCCCAAGTGTGTACCAGCTAAGTGTGATACACCCCCTAATCCTGAACATGGATCAGCTACAGTAACAGATACTGTACTGGGAAGATTGGTGGAGTACAGCTGTGATGAAGGATATGAGCTGGATGGCCCAACAGTACAGCAGTGTATCTCTGGACATCAGTGGAGTAATGAAGCACCCCAATGTGTCCCGGTCAACTGTGGTGACCCAGGAGGTATTGCTAATGGCGAAGTGATAGGAAGTTATTTTCACTTCACAGGAGTTGTACAATATGAGTGCCATGCTGGATTTGTTTTACAAGGTTTAGAAAATAGGACTTGCCAAATGGATGGAAAATGGGATGGCAAAGCTCCATGGTGTAAGGCTGTGTCTTGTGGACGCCCTGTGGTCTCACATGATGTGTTAATAAAAGGAGACGATTATACATTCGGCAAGCGCCTACTCTTTAGCTGCCACAGTGGGTTTATCCTGCATGGAACACATACTAGTGTTTGCCTTGCTAATGGTACATGGAGTGAAAATGCCCCGAAGTGCTTCCCAGTTAACTGTGGTCAACCTCCGATCATTCAGAATGGCCGTGTCACAGAAACAAATTATGGTTATAATGGCAAAGTGAAATATGAGTGTAATGTGGGTTATACATTGGCCGGAAACCCCACACTTGTTTGTAGAGGTGATGGACTGTGGGATGACCCTCCACCAAGATGTGATATAGTCACATGTGATCCACCCGAGGACATTAGCCATGGCTTTCTAAATGGCTCAAGTTTTAATTTTGAGGATGTGGTGGAATATGTTTGTTTTTCTGGTTATGAAACAGTTGGCAGCCCAATTCTGCGTTGTGCAGCAGATGGCACTTGGATTGGGAAAGTGCCAGAATGTCGGCCCTGTATATGCAACCCACCAGTTCTTAAGTTTGGTGTCGTTCTTGGCCGAGATCACACCTGTGGGTCCAGTGTTTGGTTCCGGTGTGATGAAGGTTATACAATTCTTGGGCCCAGTGAGTCTGTGTGTGACATGGGTGGATTATGGAGTTCAGGGGTACCTATTTGTAGCAAGGGCAGATATCCTTCACCTCCTCCTGCAGTACCCAATGCGGTTGTGCTTGGTGGTACAGCTGTACCTGATGGAATCATCTATGGGTGTAGACAAGGATACCGTTTACGTGGCAACCCATATCTCTTTTTTGGAAGGTTGGGTAGGTGGGAAGTGCCCAGTCTACAATGTGATCCTGTGTCTTGTGGAAAGCCCCCTCCTGTTTCAAATGCAGAGACTGTGGAATCGGTTTTTACTTATGGCAACACAGCTCAATACAGGTAATTTAACTGAAGCATTGCACATGTAAAACATGATGATAATCTTTTGGTTAATATTATGTGCTTTACAAGTTGTGTTTCTAATGATTGTCTTTGTTTAAGGTGTAAAGAGGGGTACAAGCTGGTTACTCAAACAAACACAGTGACCTGTCTGAGTGATGGCACTTGGTCCAAACATAGTGTTAGGTGTCATCCAATACCATGCAGCCTTCCCACCAACTTAACCCATGTTGTGGTCACAGGTGGTCAGCTCACACCCGTAGGAGGCATTGTTATAATATCCTGCATGTCAGGATTTTATCTTGAGGGTGGATCTGTATCAGAATGTGAGGTATGCCTTGATATTTGCATTTAATTTTAATTAAATTGTGCTTAACTTAAAACAAATGTTCAAAGCAGTAGAACAGTTTTAGAAATTCCATTATAGAATCAATGCCAGATCATAGATGCTCATTAATTATTATTTTATCTAGCTTTTTGGCAGATGGTCTCCACCATTCTCCTCCAACTCATGTGTGCCTGTTACCTGTGAAAAGCCTCTTCCCATTCTCCATGGTTATATTAGAGGGGAGAACTACAATTATGGGGACATGATCATCTACATCTGTTCACCAGGGTTTGAACTACATGTAAGACATAATTATTGTTAAGATTCTGTAAGATGCATTGATTTGTATTCTCTAGCATTTTAGATACCATGTGATTATGTGTGATACTGGAACATGAGTGATTTATCAATTTAATTATTTAAACTAATACAGCTGATATGATGGAGCTTAATTACCTCCAACCCATCCAAGGTTTGTTCAGATCTAAAAGTAGACCAACTCACCCCATATCGCCCAAAAATGGCCTTGGTGTGTTCTTATCCTGTTCAGTTGGAATAGACTTTAATTACCCACAACTGATAACAATGCATAACAACTTGTTATTTTGTTTGGATAGGGGATTAAACAAAAGTAATACATATCATGACATAAATACTCTACTATACTCCAATATCTATATCAGATATAGATGTTAGAAAGTAAAGTGATGGTGAAAACCACCACAATGCATTATTAAGGATTTTTTTGTCTCCACCGTGTCTAGTTTTCTCTGTCTATGTGACGTGAGCGACATCATGTGGACATGCAGAAAATTACAACTGAATGCCCCAATCACAGCGCTCACATTATTATTATTATTATTATTATTATTATTATTATTATTAAGAATCAATTATTTCATAGATAGATAGATAGATTGATTGATTGATGGCCTTAACCTGAGCGACTTACAAAAGTAGAAGATAGACAGACAGACCAACAAACCACCAAATAAATAAAATGGTTATGTGCTTTAATAATTCCAGGTCTAAGTAGTCTGCATGCATTTATTGTGTAATAATAATAATAATAATAATAATAATAATAATAATAATAATAATAATGTGAGCGCTGCGATTGGAACATTTAGCTGTAATGTTCTGCATATCCACAGGGTGTCGCTAAATCACGTCACAGAGACATCAAAGCATCAATAAATATACATCCTTTTTGGTGACACACGGTGGAGGCTGAAATAGTTCAAATAAATTGTGGTGGTTTTCACCACTGTCCATTCCCTTCTAACCGATAGGATCTGGACAATAATCAGTCAGTGTTGCACACTGCCTGGGTAAATAAGAGAAGTCGCTAATGTACAATATAAACTCCAGAGGTAACAACAAACAAACTTAACTTGCTTATACCATGACTATATAGTTGGATTTAAATGATGAACCTCAGTATACAATATATATTTACTTACTCACGATTATACCGCACATAATCCAAAAACACTATTTTACCTGACTGTCATGGCTCTCAGGCCACTTATCAATTTTGTCTTCTTATATGATTTTTGTTATGGTTACATTCCAGATGGCATGATCTTGTTGCTTTTAGTTAAAACTGTCCTCTTTACTGTGGATTATCATAGTGGAGGCAATAGTGCAGTGTGAAAACCGGCATAGGCCAAACTGTTATTTATGATTTTTTTATTCTCTTCTTTCAGTTACAGAATGTCAGCTTTCCCGACAGAGCAAATTGTGATACTGTAAAAATGACCTATTTAAAAGAGGCAATACAAACATTTTGTCTGATAAAATGCAAATGCATGTGTTACACTCAAGGGTGATTATTCGAAACAAGCAGAGCTGTTCTTCCTCCTGTTTAAATATCTTTGTGTTTCATTAATTCATCTTAGGGTCATGATGTTCAGATCTGTCAAGGAGACCGAACTTGGAGTGGCAGTCCACCTGAGTGTGTTGGTGAGCCTGTGTTGTGTTTCTTCTTAATAGACATACAATATCTCTCCACATGTATGAAACATTTTTTTCACCTTTTTACTTTTAAGATAATGATTGAAAAGTTAGCCAAAAACGTATTTCAGGTGTGCCTTATACTGATCCTATACTGACATTATAGCCATAATAAATCATAGTACTTTGGATACTTAAGTACATTTAAGGGGCAAATACTTTTGTATTTTTACTTAAGTAATAGTTTAAAAGGACCACTTATACTTCTACTGAAATCATATTTTACCTACTGTATCTCTACTTTTACTCAACTACATGGTTTGTGTAGTTCGTCCACGACTGGCCACAATTCACTGTAACAAATAACAAAAATATATTTTGCTTTAGTCATTTAGGAATAACTTTTTTTTTTTTTTTTAGCAACTTCATGTGGTCCTCCACCAGTTGTGGAAAATGCGGCTTCTTTGCCAACCGGTGAGTCATACCAGAGTAATGTGACCTACATTTGTAACACTGGGATGAGCCTGATTGGTCCACAGAATGTCACATGTCAGGCTGATGGAACATGGAGTTCACCTGCACCAACATGTGAAGGTAAAAAAATTAAATGCTTTAAATGCTTGTGCTTTGTGTTAAGCAAATTACTGAAACAGAATGTTCTTATTGAATATCTCTGTCTCAGCCCCTAAAGGTTGTGAAAAGCCTGAAGGATTATTAAATGGGAAGGTTCAAGAGCAGAGTCTAGTCAGCTGGAAGGCTCTAGAGTTTTTCTGCAATAAGGGCTACACTCTACAGGGAGAGTCTCTTATTGTCTGCATGGGAAATGGTTCTTGGAGTTCACCGTTTCCTATATGTACACGTAAGGCTTCCAGTCAAAATCATTCCACACGCTACATCACATCACCTGCATAGTTTAGAAAAAAAAAGAAAAATTCACCATTAAGTGCATTCACCAGTAAGAGCCTGGTCATTATCAAAGTGGATACAGAGTGAAGGGACAATTAAGAGAGAAAAAAAACACCACAGTACACATAATACACGATGATAAATAGTTTTGTGTTGCAGTGATATGGACATAAGCCAAATCAATTTACTTTGCAATCAGATCAAAATGTCAGTGATGAAGCACTAAATGGATTTCCTCCTTTTTCATTTTGGGGGTAAACAGATTTTAAAATGCTGGACGATTAAGGAAGAATATTTCAATGCAGAAAAGATTGTAATTTTCATAACAGTATACAGCATCGACTGAATTTGTATTTGTATATTTGCATTTGTATTCACTGATGACAAAACAGGAAAAAAATGTTTTTCTATAAAAAGATTAGGGCCTAAAATCTGATCGGCAAAGCCATAATTGCAGCCGTTGTACGCCCATGACTGCAGCACAATAATTGTATTTAGTTTTAAATGCATTTAGTTTTAAAGAAGAAAAACTGTCTCTTGCCAGACACAGCTTGCTGTTAACAGACTGTACCAAATGACTAAATCATTTCTTGTGACGATGATTCATCATTAATCTGATTAAATTTTATTTTAATTTAAGTTTTAAAGGTTAATTTTATTTTGATTTTCCATGGAAAAGCAATTAATCACTTAAGGATGTGGGCTAAAGTGACTTTTAGGCCTCACGTTGTGCCGAAGAACACAAATATATGTGATAAAATCACTGTAATTCAGACCTATCATTGGTTATTTGCTTTGTTTTAAATACTAATACAATTATAGAAGCATGTTGAATGTCCAATTGCTTCTTGTTTATATATCAGTTTGAGGTATGACCACATCAGTTCACTGAATGTTTTGTGACAGTGTGATTATCAGAATATGTTCTGTCCTGTCATTGCCCATATATAGCTGTGACTTATTTTGTTCCTCTCCAGCTCAGTCATGCTCTCCACCTCCTGGATTAACAGGAAACATTATCAACACCACATTGTTCATGGTGGGTCAGACAGTGCCAGTTAACTGTCCTAAAGGTCAGCAGGTCAAAGGGCGTTCTGGCCATAGCACTGCCATCATAACCTGCAGGAATGACCAGACCTGGACTCCAATCAGGGCAATTTGTGAGAGTAAGTAAATCATTCTCTCTCAGCACTATTACTACCCTGAACTGACTGTTGTATTCACAAACCTGAAAGATTTATTCCAAAATAGTCACAAGTCTCTTCTCCTGATCTCTAAGGTTATTAAGATGAATGCGTATCAGCATTGCTGGTGTCTCTTTACATAGAAATCTCTATAGTTTTTCAGACGATGTCTTTTGTTATCATTTTGTACTTACTTTTAAATTGTAAATAAAGCATGACTGACACAAACAAACTTTAAGATAGTTTCATTTCAATTATTTTTTTTCATGTATTTCCAATTATTTCATAGAGGATTTCCCCAAATAATTCCCTTTCTTTTTTTTTTTTTTTTTTTACTTTTTTTAAACAGAAGTTGATCAGTTTCAAAATGATTCACATAACTTGTTTGACACCACTAAGTACGTTCATGTACTGTACAACCCCGATTGCAAAATAGCTGGGACACTGTGTGGAATGTAAATAAAAACAAAATGGAATAAATAAAACCCATATTATATTCACAACGGAACATAGAAAACATATCTAGGTTTAAACTAAGGACATTTACCATTTTTAAGGAAAACCATGGTCATTTTCAATTTGATGGCTGCAACACGTCTCAAAAAAGTTGGGACAGGGCAACAATAGTCTGTAAAAAGTAAGTAATTAAAATGAATTAAAACAGTTGGAGAAACATTTCGCAACTAATGAGGTTAATTGACAGCAGGTAAGTAAGATGATAGGGTCTAAATAGTGTATAGAAAGGCAGAGTCTCTCAGAAGAAAAAGACGACCAGAGGTTCAGCAATCTGTGGAAAACTGGGTCTACAAATTGTTCCACAATTTCAGAATTCTCAAGATAAAATTTCAAAACAGTCAAATATCTCATTTCATCAAAAATGTTAAAGAATCTGGAGAAAACATTTAAAACAGTCATGATTCTGTAATGATATCACTGCATGGGCTTATTAGCACCTTTGTCATGTCATCCAAAATTGCAGGTTAAATCTTTATAATGCAAAGAAAGAGGAATGAGTGAACATGATCCAGAAATGCCGCCCGTCCTCTTTCAGCCAAATCTCATTTAAGATGTATAGGCAGAGTGGAAAACTGTTCTGCCTTCAGCAAATCAAAATTGTAATTGTTTTTGGAAACCATGGACATCATTTTCTCTGGACTAAAGAGCAGAGGGACCATCTGGCTTGTTATCAGCGTTCAGTTAAAAAAAACAATGCATCTCTGATGGTGTGGGGTTGCATTAGTGCCTGTGGAATGGGCAACTTTTAGAACACATTTAGAAAGGCTCCATCAATGCTGAACAGTATATACAGATTTTAGAGCACAAAATGCTTCCATCCAGTAAATTTGTCTTTTTCATTGAAGGCCTTGAATATTTGAGGAAGACAATGCTAACTGCATACTGCATCAATTACAATAGCAGAACTTCTTGGAAGAGTCCAGTTGCCTGCCTGCAGTCTAGACCTTTCACTATTTGAAAACATTTCACTCAGCGTAAAATGAAACATACAACAAAGGACACCCAGAACTGTTGAACAGCCATCAAATTCAAATGACCTTTTTTTGCCCCCTGAAACGGTATATATTTTCACTTTAAACATTTGATGTCTTTTTGTTAGTTTTATTGTGAATAGAATATGGATTTGTGACATTTGCAAATCATTGCATTCTGCTTTTATTGACATTTTACACAGTGTCCCAACTTCTTTGGAATTGGGGTTGAATAAAACCCCTGTCTGGATTTGCAGTGGAGGATATCAAGTGTCTGTTTTTAATCAACTGGCTTTTAATTGTTATTCTGTTACACAGCTTTAGAACGTTGTGTTTTCTGCACTTTATGCAGTCCAGCATAAAGTGTAAATACACAAAAGACAACTATTGGACAATAAAGGCACAGCATAGAACAATAATACAGAAAAAAATACATAACAAGGGCTATAAAGTTATTTGCTAGTGTATAAGCAATAGAGCTGATGTGGAGCAGCATTTGATTCAGCATGTCCTGGTGTAGCTTTGTATAGGGCACAGTTGTGTTGCCTTTGACATATGGGTGTCTAAAACAGATTTTGGCTTACAAATCAAAAGTTTTTGTCTCGCTAAATCCTCATGTGCCATCTCACTTTCCATTTTTATCAATTTCTTTACTCTTATTTAATAGATATACTTACACAATCTCTACTGATTACAGGTTCCTAGCAGCCATTATATTGATATTTGTATCACAGCATTGGGCCTACCCATGAACTATATCTAACAACGGTCAGGCAGATAACATCTCAAGGAACAATGTTACATCTCAAGGAAAATATCAAGGTGTTTATAAAAACAATGTATAAAAGAGTCTGTTCAATAACTGTAATTGAGCAGGTAAAGAGAGCAGTATTTAGAGAAGCAAACATGGCCTTACATATTGCTGTGTAGAGGCCACATTTCACAATGTTATTTATTCTTTTTTATTTTATTAACTTGCTATTAATTAAGCATTGTATAAGTTTCTAAGCCTTGTTTTAATATGAAATCTAGTAACAGGCATATTATATGTTTATCCAAAATAAATGAAATGATTTCTCTTATAAATCATGGGTGTAGTAAAACACTGGAATCTAAGATTAAAAGCAGGAGTGTGATGTAATAGTATGTGCTAATAGTATGAGTTCAGTTTTTTTTTTCTTCTTCAACAAGAGGAAATGTGGCTGTTGCTTCAGATGTAATCTCTTCATCTTTCCCTTCCTTTGCATGACCTGTTCAGACAGACTTTCTGTTCTTTCATTTAGTAAATAAAGCTTGCAAGTGTGCTTTTCTCAAAGATGCTGTGATGTGTCATGTAAGATATTTTATTTGCATAGCATGAATGATGCGAAAGTGGTCGAATATTTTGCATACCTGTTTCATCTCCATAATTTTGTTACAAAACTTGCTAAAACGAATATTTGTTTATACAATTAGTTTTAAAGGAATAATACAAAAATGCAAGTAAATAAACATAATACATATTGGAGGCATCTGTGGAGGGACTTTGAAATAATTTCATTAGCAACAATGCTAAATATACTATATATATATATATATATTAAACAAAATTATAACCGCAACACTTTTGTTTTTGCTCCCATTTTACATGAGCTGAACTCAAAGATCTAAGACTTTAAGACTTTTTCTGTGTACACAAAAGGCCTATTCAAACTGCACATTTTAAAGTGGCCTTTTATTGTGGCCAGGCAAAAGCAGACCTGTGCAATAATCAGCTTCTTGTTATGCCCACCTGTGAGGTGGATGGATTCTCTCAGCAAAGGAGAAGTGCTCACTAACACAGATTTAGATAGATTTGTGAACAATATTTGAGAGAAATAGGCCTTTTGTGTACATAGAAAAAGACTTAGATCTTTGAGTTCAACTCTGTATTGTATTTAAGTGTGTGTGTGTGTGTGTGTGTGTGTGTGTGTGTGTGTGTATATATATATATATATATATATATATATATATATATATATACACATAAACACCACACTAAATTCATAAGCAGAGCAGATAAAATGAAGAAATCAAGTCTATTTGTTTTATCAAAATTAAAGCTTTTATCTAATTACATAGCAAGAAATTACACACTGTTTCCTTGACCATATCACAGTTTCTGCTATTGTGTTCAATTTAACTCCACCACTATTTAGAGCTACACTTCACTGCACTGACCATCACAAAAACACTACTGTATGCGACACACTCAAACCAACACTACGGTCTTGTGCCACTTTTCTTTAATTCTGTTATAATCACAAAAATCACAATCAATCTTCTACCACACGAGTCAGAAATCTATCAGTTCTTTTATGCTTCCTTTTTCTCAGCCTTTCTTCTTAAGCATTGTTATGCTTACAGTTAGAATTTGGGTTATTCTTTGTATGTTGTGGCTTCTGGCTTGCAAGGAAATACATGTCAAATACCACCATATTGCGAGAAGTTCTTAACCTAGATTGACCATTGTATCAGATAAATTAGTCTGTGTGCTTGACCTGGAACAGTAGCTATAAAACATGTTTTTAGATAAGGAGGTTTGCTGTGTGATTGTGCATAGTGGTGTGCCTTGTGTATAAGTGGCACTGGGAGACTATTAGATGAAACATCAAAACTGTAACTAAACCAGTGCAGCAAATATTAACTGTGTTGTCTATTTATGAAAAAATAATGGACTGGGAGTTGTAGCGGATAGGTTTATTTAAAAAACACTATTAAATACTATTGAATTATATTTATATAGCATGAAACGTAAGGTTGTACAGCACACATTTACATTGTTAATGTTTGTTGTACTGTATTATTTATATATATATATAAATATATATATATATATATATATATATATATATA
>JAAIIK010017985.1:1315-12775 GCA_014706435.1 Silurus glanis | reverse complement strand
TGTGTGTGTGTGTGTGTGTGTGTGTGTGTGTGTGTGTGTGTGTGTGTGTTACTCACAGGCATAGCGTTGTTCAGTGTGCTGTTGTACACACACGCTCTGAGGCTGAACTCCTGCAGACACGCATCAAACAGCTGCAGGGACTCCCAAACCTTCTCATGGAAATCCTCCACCGATTTATTGGCCATGCCGAAGTATAGATAGTCCGAGTATAATCTACAAACACACACACACACACACACACACACACACACACACAATTGTAATTGATATCACCTATAGATTATTTTATTTCTCTCTGTAATCTATTTTCCCTGCATTGTGGTACATGAACATTTTCTCGAGAACTATTTACACTCTATGGCCCAGGGTTTGTGGACACCTGACCTGAACATCCCATTCCACACATCGAGTCTCTATTTGCTGTAATAATAAGCTCCACTTTTCTTGGAAGATGTTTTACTAAATTTTGTGAAGATTAATTAATCATGTTCAATAGGGTCAGAGCTCTATAGCAGGAGATCTTCTACTCCAACCCATGGAAAGCAGACCTTCATGGAGCTGGAACAGGTTTGGATCCTCTAGGGGAAATTTCATGTTACTGCCTGCAAATTCACAATTAAGTGTCTCCAACTTTGGAGAAGAACCACATACGGGTGGAAAAGTCAGGTGTCCCAATACTTTTCTCCAAAAGATATGTATAATGTATAATAATGAATCAGTCCTGGATGTGTACTGAGTCGCTCTCTGTATTACCACCTGGTACCATTTGACCCTGATGTGGTGTTTGATGTCTGACCTCTCGACAGGGTCCCTCAGGATGGCGATGAAGTGTGCCTCGGGCTGGAGAGCATGAATGAAGTCCTGGATGAGGAAGGGAGGCTCCGCCTCTGAGGCGTTTCCGTATAAATAGGACCAAGCGTTGTTGTCCCACATGGTGGACGCGCTGGCTTCACCTGCCAATCACATGAGTAACACATTTGCATTGATTCTATAAATATAGCGAAGCAGTTATGGGTTTAAGGGCCTTGCTCAGGGGCCCAGGAGTGCAGATTAATGCTGGGATTTGAACTCACAACCTTCACGTCCAATTTCGTAACCACTTTCCTCTTCACCGTTTAATAACACATCTCACCATCTCTTCTTTCCCACATGTAGAGGGAATAAAACACTGCCATCTCGCTCATCAGGGACAAACTTACAGAACATCTTATTCATTATCACCACATTATCAGTGTAAAGCTGCTCTGAGACAGTGTTCATCAAATCAAATAAAACACTCTGTGTGTCGTGATGTTCAATTCAATTTCAATTCAATTCAATTCATTTTTATTTGTATAGCGCTTTTAACAATGAACATTGTCTCAAAGCAGCTTTACACAGATAATGCGGTGATTAAAAATGAATATGTTCTTTATGAGTAAGTTTGTCCCTGATGAGCAAGCCGGTGGCGACTTTGGCAAGGAAAAACTCCCTGAGATGGCATAAGGAAGAAACCTTGAGAGGAACCAGAATTAAAAAGGGAACCCATCCTCATCTGGGTTACACCGAATGTCCATTTGTAGCAGGTATACGATGTTGCGGGATACAGTGATGATGATCAGAAGCGAACTGTATTCCTGAGTCAGTGTAGGAGACTGTTGACATCAACTACAGTCCAATCCATCCTCAAAGCTCCCGTTCTTACTCCGGAATTTCATGGAACCACCCGAGGCGTTGATGACAAACCGTCCCCAGCTGCACAGAGTGGCCTCCAGTCGAAGAGAACACTATCCAGAGGCAGGCCTGGACGAAGTGGGAAGATCAACGGAGGGGAGAGGGGCAGGAACAGTGATCACTGGAGCCTCAGGAGCATGTTTAACTCGACCAAGAGAGAGAGAGAGAGAGAGAGAGAGAGAGAGAGAGAGAGAGATTTTTTTTTTTTTTTTTTAAAAAAGACCTTTATTACCAAAGTTCAGGACATACAACAGCAACCAGTAAAAAGGTTTAACTTAAGTCAACGCAGAGAAAAGAAAATATAAAAGAATAGATTAAAAAATAGATTAAAAAGTAATTCACGTAAAAAAGCGTCAAAGACATCTGATACATTTTGTTTTTAAGACATGCTCAGTGCAAAATGCAGTTCATCATTTAAAACCGAACAGAGTGCATCTTTACTGCACCAGATTCTCTCGAACATCACCAAGTTTACCGTCTTTTTGTAAAAGTGAAAATCCACTAGAATCCTGGACTTCATCATTGCTGCTGCCACCAATTTTGCATCAGTGCTGCCTCTACGTTCTAACTTATTTCTGCGGCTGATGTAAATGCCCATCTTCGCCTGGCCCACGACAAAGTTTAAAAGTTGACATTCCGCTTGCCTCCTCTGAGTGTACTTCACTCCCAGGATAAAAGTTTGGACCGAGAAGGATCTGTAAAAGCACTAAAAACAGTCTGTAAAAAAGTAAAAAGTGGATTCAGTCTGGGACACTGAGTAAAAGCATGAAATATCGTCTCTCACTGGAGACAAAACGGACACTCGTGACTCGACTCTGGACACAGAACCGAGACAAAGGCATTAACAGCAATGAGTCCGTGCAGGATCCTCCACTGTATGTCACCAGTTCTTTTCGTTAATGGTGGCTTGTAGAGTGTTCTCCACTGTGGTCGCTCTTCCTCCCCCAGCCCGAGGACAGAGCGCCACGGCGTGTCAACTCTACCATTAAGACTTTTCTTGTTAAAAACCATAACACAAGCTTTATAAAACAATTTCCCAGAGACCATGTAGAAGTCCCCTCCTTGAACTGCCACCTTAACGTGGTGGAGGGGTTTGAGTACCCGAATGACCCTAGGAGCTATGTTGTCCGGGGCTATATGCCCCTGGTAGGGTCTCCCAAGGCAAACAGGTCCTAGGCGACGGGTCAGACTAAGAGCGGTTCACAAAACCCTTATGAGAAAAAACAAACCAAGGACCGTGACGTCGCCCGGTGTGGCGCAGCCGGGGCCCCACCCTGGAGCCAGGCCCGGGGTTGGGGCTCGTATGCGAGCGCCTGGTGGCCGGGCCTTCCCCCACGGGGTCCAGCCGGGCTCAGCCCGAAGGAGCGACGTGGGGCCGTCTTCCCGTGGGCTCACCACCTGCAGGAGGGACCGTAAGGGGTCGGTGCTGAGAGGATCGGGCAGCAGTCGAAGGCGGGGGCCTCGACAACCCGATCCCTGGACACGGAAGCTAGCTTTAGGGACGTGGAATGTCACCTCGCTGGCGGGGAAGGAGCCTGAGATTGTGCGTGAGGTTGAGAGGTTCCGACTAGAGATAGTCGGGATCACCTCTACGCACGGCTTGGGCTCTGGAACCACACTCCTCGAGAGAGGATGGACTCTTCACCACTCTGGAGTTGCCCATGGTGAAAGGCGGCGGGCTGGTGTGGGTTTGCTTATAGCCCCCTAGCTCAGCCGCCATGTGTTGGAGTTTACCCCGGTGAATGAGAGGGTCGTTTCCCTGCGCCTACGGGTCGGGGATAGGTCTCTCACTGTCGTGTGTGCCTACGGGCCAAACGGCAGTGTAGAGTACCCGGCCTTCTTGGGGTCTCTGGGAGGGGTGCTGGATAGTGCTCCGACTGGGGACTCCGTCGTTCTACTGGGAGACTTCAATGCCCACGTGGGCAGCGACAGTGACACCTGAAGGGGCGTGATTGGGAGGAACGGCCCCCTTGATCTGAACCCGAGTGGTGTTCAGTTATTGGACTTCTGTGCTAGTTACAGTTTGTCCATAACGAACACCATGTTCAAGCATAAGGGTGTCCATCAGTGCACGTGGCACCAGGACACCCTAGGGTGATCGTTTCATCTGACCTACGGCCGTATGTCTTGGACACTCGGGTAAAGAGAGGGGCGGAGCTGTCAACTGATCACCACCTGGTGGTGAGTTGGATCCGATGGCGGGGGAGGAAGCTGGACAGACTCGGCAGACCCAAGCGTACTGTGAGGGTCTGCTGGGAACGTTTGGCCGAGTCTCCTGTCAGAGAGATCTTCAACTACCACCTCCGGCGGAGCTTCGACCGGATCCCGAGGGAGGCTGGAGATATTGAGTCCGAGTGGACCATGTTCTCCACCTCCATTGTCGAAGCGGCCGCTCGGAGCTGTGGCCGTAAGGTCTCCGGTGCCTGTCGAGGCGGCAATCCCCGAACCCGGTAGTGGAAACCGGAAGTAAGGGATGCCGTCAAGCTGAAGGAGTCCTACCGGGCCTGGTTGGCTTGTGGGACTCCTGAGGCAGCTGACAGGTACTGGCAGGCCAAGCGAACTGCAGCCCGGGTGGTTGTGGAGGCAAAAACTCGGGCCTGGGAGGAGTTCGGTGAGGCCATGGAGAAGGACTATCGGCTGGCCTCGAAGAGATTCTGGCAAACCGTCCGGCACCTCAGGAGAGGGAAGCAGTGCCCTACCAATGCTGTTTACAGTGGAGGTGGGGAGCTGTTGACCTCAACTGGGGATGTCGTTGGACGGTGGAAGGAATACTTCGAGGATCTCCTCAATCCCGCCGTCACGTCTTCCATTGAGGAAGCAGAGGCTGAGGGCTCAGAGGTGGACTCGTCCATCACCCAAGCTGAAGTCACCGAGGTAGTCAAGAAACTCCTCGGTGGCAAGGCACCGGGGGTGGATGAGATCCGCCCTGAGTACCTCAAGTCTCTGGATGTTGTGGGGCTGTCTTGGCTGACACGCCTCTGCAGCATCGCGTGGCGGTCGGGGACAGTGCCTCTGGGATGGCAGACCGGGGTGGTGGTCCCTCTTTTTAAGAAGGGGGACCGGAGGGTGTGTTCCAACTATAGGGGGATCACACTTCTCAGCCTACCTGGGAAAGTCTATGCCAGGGTACTGGAGAGGAGAATACGGCCGATAGTAGAACCTCGGATTCAGGAGGAACAGTGTGGTTTTCGTCCAGGCCGTGGAACACTGGACCAGCTCTATACCCTCTACAGGGTGCTGGAGGGTTCATGGGAGTTTGCCCAACCAGTCCACATGTGTTTTGTGGATTTGGAAAAGGCATTCGACTGTGTCCCTCGCGGCGGCCTGTGGAGGGTGCTCCGGGAGTATGGGGTCCGGGGCCCTTTACTAAGGGCTGTCCGGTCCCTGTACGACCGAAGCAGGAGCTTGGTTCGCATTGCCGGCAGTAAGTCAGACTTGTTCCCGGTGCATGTTGGACTCCGGCAGGGCTGCCCTTTGTCACCGGTTCTGTTCATAATTTTTATGGACAGAATTTCTAGGCGCAGCCAGGGGCCAGAGGGTGTCCGGTTTGGTGACAACACGATCTCGTCTCTGCTCTTTGCAGATGATGTTGTCGTGTTGGCTTCATCAGACCAGGACCTTCAGCACGCACTGGGACGGTTTGCAGCCAAGTGTGAAGCGGCTGGGATGAGAATCAGCACCTCCAAATCCGAGGCCATGGTCCTCAGTCGGAAAAGAGTGGCTTGCCCACTTCAGGTTGGTGGAGAGTTCCTGCCGCAAGTGGAGGAGTTTAAGTATCTTGGGGTTTTGTTCACGAGTGAGGGAAGGGTGGAACGGGAGATTGACAGACGGATCGGTGCAGCTTCTGCAGTAATGCGGTCGATGTACCGGTCTGTCGTGGGAAGAAAGAGCTGAGCCACAAGGCGAAACTCTCGATTTACCGGTCAATCTATGTTCCTACTCTCACCTATGGTCATGAGCGCTGGGTCATGACCGAAAGGACAAGATCCCGGATACAGGCGGCCGAAATGAGCTTTCTCCGCAGGGTGGCTGGGCGATCCCTTAGAGATAGGGTGAGAAGCTCGGTCACTCGGGAGGAGCTCAGAGTAGAGCCGCTGCTCCTCCACATCGAGAGGGGTCAGCTGAGGTGGCTCGGGCATCTGTTCCGGATGCCTCCTGGACGCCTTCCCGGGAAGGTGTTCCGGGCGCGTCCCACTGGGAGGAGACCCCGGGGAAGACCTAGGACACACTGGAGAGACTATGTCTCCCGGCTGGCCTGGGAACGCCTCGGTGTCCCCCCGGAAGAGCTGGAAGAAGTGTCTAGGGAGAGGGAAGTCTGGGCATCTCTGCTTAGACTGCTGCCCCCGCGACCCGGCCTCGGATAAGCAGGAGAAGATGAATGAAAAGGATGAACATGTAGAAGTCCATACCCGTGACATTCTTACAGTCTAAAAAATGACCAGTACTTCCCTCTAAATCTGGAGACAGAGAAAGCTCAGGAAAAGGGTCCTCCTCATCCGGCTGTTCAGAGCCTCCACAGTACTTCACTAGCATTCGTAGCTCCACTGGTGAGAGAGCAGAATTCCACCCCTGGAGTAGTCGTGCCACGATCCGTACTGACCTCAATCCCAGCCGGGCAGCTACTCCACTGGCGTCCTTGAATTCTGGTCCAGCCAGGTCCACCAGGTGTTTCAGCGTGATAAGACCAGATGCCAGCAGAGTCTGGGTGAGGGCACTGCCTGCAGTGTCCAGACGGGCCCCATAGATGAGGGGCTCCTGAAGTAGCCAGTGTAGTGAGTCCGTGCCCGTGGCTCTCTCTGTCTTAAAAAGTCTCCACACTTTAAAAAGATTGTGATAAAAAACAGGTAGCCCCAAAGAGTCCAGTCGTCGAGGGTCTAGTAAAAACAAAGGTCTATCAAGCCCTAGATTTCTAAAAGACCTTAAAATAGTACTGGCCACACATTTCCAACTTAAAGACATTGAACCGCTTAAAAATCTCTGTAAAAACTGTAAACGAAAATCAGCAGTTCTGCTCTGTAGGTGCACTACGCCCTGCCCACCTTCATCTTTAGGAAGGTACAAGACACCTTGGGGCACCCAGTGCAGCTTGTCCCAGAAAAAACCCAAAAACATCGACTGAATCCTTGATAAAAGCGTTACAGGTGGGTCTATACACGTTAATTTGTGCCACAGGGAGGACGCCGCCAGGTTGTTTATAACCAGCACGCATCCTCTGTAAGACAGCTTGGGTAATAGCCACCTCCATTTATCCAAGCGACCTTTTATTTTTGAGACTGTCCCTTCCCAGTTCTTATGCATGAAAGCCCCTCCTCCCAGGTAAACCAGAAGGGCCACGCTCTTACCCCAGTTAATCTTGGCCGAGGAAATTATGCCATAGTCCCTGGAGACTTTGTTCAGTACGTCGATGTCGGTCTGTTGGTCAATTAACACTACTATGTCGTCAGCATATGCAGACAAACGGAGAGTGGTCCCACAACCAGGAAAAGAGAAACCTTTCAGTTCACTTCTCAGCCTGTTCAAAAACGGTTCTATGGCTAGGGCGTAGAGCATTCCTGACAGAGAGCACCCTTGTCTCACACCCCTGTACACTTTAAAAGGAGCACATAAGCCACCATTAACCTTCAGTACACTTTCAATGTCACAATACAAAACTCTTATTTTATTTATAAAATCAGAGCTAAAACCAAAAGCTTCGAGAGTTTTCCAAAGAAAATCATGTTCCACCCTGTCAAACGCCTTCTCCTGGTCTATGGAGACCAGACCCATTTTCAGCCCGAACAGCGAGATGTTGTCAAATATCGACCGCCCCGGTACACAGTAAGCCTGATCAGAATGAATAACTTCTTCCAGAACGTTTCCCAGTCTGATGGCTAAAACCTTAGAGAGCAGTTTGTAGTCGCTGCACAATAGGGACACAGGTCTCCAGTTTTGTATGTACGTCAAGTCTCCTTTTTTCGGGAGTAGCGTGAGGACTGCCCTCCTGCAACTCAGTGGAAGCAAACCTCCAGTTAAGCTGCTGTTAAGTACTTCCAGCAAGTCCTCCCCCACAACGGCCCAGAAGCACTTGTAGAACTCTGCTGGAAGCCCATCGATACCCGGCGCCTTTCCACTCTCTGTACCATGTAATGCCTTAAGAAGCTCCTCTGAAGTTATCACCCCACTGAGTGCTGTATCGAGGTGTTCAGGGACTCTGGGCAGCCCTCCCAGGAAGGCCTGCTCTGCGACCTGGTCCACTACGAGCTCGCTGGTGTAAAGCTTTTCATAAAAACTAACTGCTCTCTTGCGCACTTCGGTGGGATTGGATAAAATGTCCCCAGTTTCGGAACGCAGGTTGTGAATAAAACGCTTTTGGGCGTTTTTTTTCTCGAGGTTAAAAAAGAACTTAGACGGTGCATCCATCTGGTCCACGTTCTGGAAGCGTGATCTTATCAGCGCACCTTGTACTTTCAACCCTAGGAGGTCAGATAGCTTCTTTTTCTTAGCTGAAAGGGTCTGAACACAGCCCTGATCTCCTGCAGGCTGTAAAAGGGAGTGGAGTCCTAAAATTTCATGTTCTAATTGCCGTATTGACTGAGCCAACTCTCTTGTGACATTTGCAGTGTACTGTTGACATAACTGTTTGGTGTGAACTTTGCCCAGGTCCCACCACTGCTGCAAGGAGGTAAACTGTTTCTTATCCTCTTTAAAAATTTTCCAAAAAAAGGTAAAAATATCCGTAAAATTATTATCGTGTAAAAGAGCCGTATTAAAGTGCCAGTATGCACTTCTTGGTTTGACAGAATCCAAAACTGCTATGCAGGAAACCAAGCTGTGGTCTGAGAGACCAACAGGGCTGATAACACAACTCTTTAAAATGTTTAAATGATGCTTAAAAACATAAAACCTGTCCAACCTCGCCAGCGACATAAAATTGTTGCGGGCATGAGCCCATGTGTACTGTCTCTGAGAGCCATGAAATGATCGCCACATGTCGCATAAACCATATTTTTGAAGTATCTGAGTGAGACGAGTACGGGAAGGCATGTGGGGTTCTGTATGGTTGCGGTCGCTGTTGTCTACTGTACAGTTAAAATCTCCACGCACAAATAAAAATTCTTCATCATCACACGCCTCGATGGCTGTACATAAAACACCTAAAAAATCAAGTCTCTCTACAGGTGAGGTTGGAGCATACACACAGATAAAAATAAAAACTTGATTTTCAAACTGGGCCCTGACTTTCAACAGTCTGCCCTTCACAATCTCCTCCGTATCGTACGTAACTGGTGTAAAATTCTTAGAGAATAAAACAGCCACGCCCCCACTGGTGGAGGTGTAGTGGCTCAGGCAGGAAAGACCAGGCCATTCCTGTGTCCAGTCAGGGAGATTTCTACTGTCACTGTGGGTCTCTTGTAAAAACAACACGTCTATCTTCTTCTGCATTGCTACTTCAAACATCTCCGCTCTCTTCCTGCTATCTCTCGCCCCATTAACATTTAGAGATGAGATGTGTATGTCCTCCATAACAAACCAGAAGAGGGATAATAACAGCAGAGTGCGCAGCCACTGAGGACTAAGAAGACTAAACCGTTTCACCACCATCATCACACAAGTTAGTGAGTTTCGTCAGTATCTTCTTCAGCCGATAAACTTCCTTATCCTCAAACAACCCTTCACCCATGAACCGTTTAATAGCTTCATATAAGCGCTTCAAATCAGGGAAATAATCACTGATGTTCACCAGACGCATGTTTTTAGTGACTTTAAGGAAGTGTTTAATTTTAGTGACAGTATAATCTTTATTAGGAGTATTACTCACAGCAGGGTTGGGAACACTGGACTCAGGCACAACCACATCACTCTCTGTGTCACTTTCACTTTCTACGGCTTCTTGGGCCGCCTTTTTCGCGTACTTTAAAGCAGCTTTTCTCCCCCTTTTCTTCCTCTTTCCGGGGGGTTTTGAAGACAACATGTTCAGTTTCCATCATTACAGTGTCAGTAATCTCATCCATCATCACGGTTCCTACACCGACAGTGATTTCCTGTGTGTGAATCATCACATCATCAGTGTCGAGCTCTGTGTTACTGTCCAGAGCACTGATCTCAGTCTGCCCAGTGCTCCCAGTGCACCCAGTGTTAATCACCTCCCCACCGGACACTGGGTTAGTTTCAGTACTCAACACTTCAGATAACTCTCCCACAGGAATATCAGCGCTGTCCGACTCCGATCCGCTCGCATCCGGGAAAACCGCACCGCTCGCCGCCAGTACCGGAAAATCCGCTCCGCCCGCCACCGGCGGATCCGCATCACCCGAGGCCGGGAGGACCTCACCCTCCACCTGTGCAGTCTGTTCCGGCCCGTCCCTGACACGAGCCGGAGCGCTGCTCTCGCCCGCCGTACCGTCTTTCCCCCCGCAGCCTGGGGACACGCCCGCACCAGGTGTCCGCTCTTTCCGCAGCCGAAGCACTTCATGGATCTGGTCGATACGTAAATCACGTAGTCGAACCCCCCAATTTTGAACGTTAACCTGTGCTCCAGCTCGGTGATGTTGCTGTTCAAAATCATGTACGCGAACCTCCTGAAGGACACTACGTGCTTCACCAGGTCAGATTTACACCCGATCGGAATCATTTTAATCGGAGAGACGAGCCTTCCATATCGGGAGAGCTCTCTCACCAAAATCGCTTCATCAATGAAGGGGGGAACATTTGATAATGTAACTCTTTTGGATGGGCTTGAAAGGGGAAACACATGGATGAGTGAACCCCCGACTACAATCCCATCCGTGTTCAGTTTGGTCGCCCTTTCCACTGTGTTCATGAAAAGAACCACAGCACTGTTCATCCGTGACGCCGCCACAACGTTTTCATGGCCGACCACCTTTCCTGCAGCCAGGCTGCACTCCTCCACACTAGCGCCGGTCACCACCCTCACACCGTGGCGCCGGGTAATGGTGTTAAACCCCTCGGGGGTCTGGGCCGCCATGCTCTCCAGCGAGGCGCTGGTGCTGACACCCAGAGACCTTCTCTATACACAGAGAACTGAGGTCTTTTAGATGTTATCAGATAAAAATAAAAATAAAGAAAAAACTATCAAACGATAGAAAAGCAAAGAGGCAAGCACGTTCCCGCTCACACTCCACACGCTCCGCCCACTCACTCCCAGCATGCACAGCAGAGAGAGAGAGAGAGAGAGAGAGAGAGACAGTGAGAGAGAGAGAGAGAGTGAGAGAGAGAGACAGTGAGAGAGAGAGAGAGACAGTGAGAGAGAGAGAGACAGTGAGAGAGAGAGAGACTTTTTTGACTTTTACACTCCTTTATTTAACATAAGACTCAGTACAAGTCACGTTATGTTCCGGATGGTATCAGGTATTAGGACATAAAAGTCAAATAAATATATAAATCGTCAAGTATAGTGAATAAGTAAATAAACAAATAAATAAACATATATATAACACTAAATAGACATTAATAAAACAAGACAATGAAAGTTGAATGTCATTGGCGATGTGGGGGATTGAACCCCCAACCTTGTGGGGACTTGTTGATCGGTAAACCAACACCTTACCGACTGAGCTATCTCTTCTACGGAAGTACTAGCATAAGGAGCATGGCGCTAATGTTAGCGTTAATAAACGATTCTGGGTATAACCTTGGTGGGATGGGTCATACTGACTGTCTCCAAACTCATACAACATCTGCTGTCAGCAGAGAGAGAGAGAGAGAGAGAGAGAGAGAGAGAGAGAGAGAGAGAGAGAGAGAGAGAGA
>JAAIIK010017982.1:0-11199 GCA_014706435.1 Silurus glanis | reverse complement strand
GAACTTCCCCTAGATGTCCGTACAGCAGAGTCCCTGACTATCTTCAAGCGACGATTGAAGACCTACCTCTTCCTGAAACACTTAAATTAGCACTTTCCAAGTTTGTAGAATTCAAGAGTTATATTTATATTAAGTTTGTAATCTTGTGTACAGTGTAAATTTATTCACTACTAGAGACTCAAAGCACTTTTGTACATCGCTCTGGATAAGGACGTCTGCTAAATGCCGCAAATGTAAATGTAATGTAAATGTATTCTTCACACCTGAATCTTCAGTCATGTTCTACCTGAATCAGTCCACCTTTGAAGTAGAACAGAGCTGCATCACACACAGGAACCTCATACAGTCAGAATGAACATCATCACTAAAGTGAGAAACCAAATAAACACAATTCAACACGTCTCCTTTCACTGGAGCCACAACTGCACCTCCACATACATCATCTCCATCAGAAGCAGCGATATTCACCTCATCACATCACCCCGGGGTTCCTGCATTTCACTGCATTGCGCTTTTACTGGGGATTCGAATTGTGTGTTTTCGAGTTCGAGTTGTGTTGTTAATTGTGAAAACGCACAAGTGTAAATGGTTCATGAAAAAGCTTAACAACTGTTTGAAACTGTTTTGTAAATGTGCTTGTAAGTGTATCTGTGACCAAATCAGTTTCTTCCCCTCTGTCAGTCATTGTGGAATAAACACACAGTTATTAAATCCACATGAAGATATTTCAGCTCGTGCTGCATCATAGGACTTTGGATACTGAAGGACATTTAAAGGCAAAAACGTTTGTACTTTTACTGCAGTAATACTTTACCGAGTGTCTCTACTTTAACTCAACTACATGGTTTGTGTACTTCGTCCACCGCTGAAAAATGCTGACGTTATTGGATGCCTGCTGGATGTCCCCGGTGTCGCAACTCAAACTCTGATTGGTTAAAGCTACAGATTCATTGTTCTGGATTCTGAAGTTCCTGATGCTGCACTGCACTGCTGAATCTGCATTAAATTAAAGTAAAAGTCAGTGATTCTGATTGAGTTTAGACCTGCAGAGAAGAAATTACTGATCATAGATGGCATTAAGTGTGTGTGTGTGTGTGTGTGTGTGTATGTGTGTGTGTGTGTGTGTGTGTGTGTGTGTGTGATTTACAGGAATGCAGTAGTGGTGATCATGGCAGGATTCCTAATCGACAAACTGGGAAACCGCTGTAAGAGTGTGTGTGTGTGTGTGTGTGTGTGTGTGTGTGTGTGTGTGTGTGTGTGACAGAGTTTATAAGATGTTTTTAGATACCTGTCGGAGATTTCTAATTTCTGTGTGTGTATGTGTGTGTGTGTGTGTGTGTGTGTGTGTAGTCGGCTGTGTAGTTCCTGTGTGTGTTAGGTTCCTCTATCTTTGCTCTCGGGTCTCATTTTAAAGCAAGTCCGTACCTCCTGCCACTCATGCTCACGGGTCGCCTGCTGTTCGGCTCCGGGAACGGCTCTCTGACAAGTAAACACACACACACACTCACACACACACACACACACACACACACACACACACACACTTGTAGATCACTTACAGCTATCAGATGCCTGTGTAAATGACACACTTTAATGTACCCCTCCCCCCTGCAGTTGTACGTAACCGGATCACAGCGTTCTGGTTCAGAGGGAAGGAGTTAGCGTTAGCGTTTGGACTCACTCTAGCTTTCTCTCGACTCGGCTCCGTTCTCAACTTTTTATTCACTCAGCGCTTCGAGGCTCAGTACGACATGCAGTGGACTCTGTGGGGGGTGAGACGTCTCACACACACACACACTTGACTAGATATTTTGGCGAGAAACTCTCACTTAAGAAAAGAGAAAAGATTCATCATTACTAAGAAATGAATCTCAGTTGATCCCAAACATCTCAAGAACTCAAATTTGATCCCCAAGTCTCCAAAACCATCAAATGCTATGAAGAAACAGGATCTCACGAGGACCGCTCCAGGAAAGAAAGACCAAGAGCTACCTCTGCTGCAGAGGATACGTTTATTAGAATTAAATCACCAGATTTTTATCAATGTTCTCAGCGTTCTCAAGCGGCAGACAAAGTTCATCATCCACTCTTCAGAGGAGACTGTGTGAGTCAGACCTTCATGGTGGAATTTCAACCAAGAACCCAAACACACATCTAGGTTCTGTAAGGGCTTGTTGTTCAAGAAGGAGAGTTCTGCATCAGGCGACATGGCCTCTACAATCACCCCATCTAAATCCAGCTGAGATGGTTTAGGATGAGTTGGAACAGAGAGTGAAGGAAAAGCAGCCAACAAGCACTCAACACCTCTGGGAACTCCCCAACCATTCCAGGTGGCAGAGAATGCCAAGAGTGTGGGAAGGTGTCATCAAAGCTAAATTGAGCTACTGTGCACAATCTACACACAGTCACACACACACACACACACACACACACACACACACACACACACACAGACACACACACACAATATGTTATATACACAGTATCTCACAAAATTAAGTGCACCCCTCACATTTAGCAACCACTGTAGTGTATCTTCTCGAGGGACAAATCTATAGAAATAAAACATGGATATATTCTAGAGGAGTAGATGTGCAGATTGTGTAGCAGTACTGATTTACTGTCCCCTAACAATAACAACATACAAACATTATTGTCTAAATAACTGCCAACTAAAGTGAGTCCACCCTCAGTGATAACAGCTGAGTGCTGCAGCATTGCTTTAAAGGTTGCAGAAGCGGAAGGTCCGCTTCGGTTCTCAGACCGTTGTTTTACATGGCCGTCTTCCGAAGCTGCTCACAAACAGTTTGCTGAAGACGATCTGTCCAAGAGCATAAATTACTGCAACCATTTCCTGTGGCCTGCTGAGACTAAGATAAACATGTTTGGCTCAGAAGATGTCCAGCATGTGTGGTGACGTCCTTGTGAGGAGAACTAAGAAAACTGTGTCTTACCTACAGTTAATCATGGTGGTGGCAACATCACGGTCTGGGGCTGCATGAGTGCTGATGGTTCTGTGGAGCTGCAGTTCATTGAGGGAAACATGGAGTCCAACATGTACATTCTGAAGCAGAACATGAGGAGGATCCCAGCAGCAACCTTTGCAGCTCTGGTGAATTCCATACCCAGGAGGATCAAGGCAGTGCTACATTACAATTACAATGTTGATCCTCTATCCTAGCCTGCCCAGGCTTTGTAGCTCCACTGGAGAGGACACTCCAGCGTCGTCTTAAGGCGTCGGCACAACACGGGAAGCAGCAGTCTACCGGTTCTAAGCCGTAGCTCGATTGGCGTAGAGCTTGGCGCCAGGGGCTGCTTTCGACAGTGGGAGAGATCGCCGTGTCTCATTGGACAGCTACCACCCGCCTCAAGCTGGGCAGCCCTCAGTCAATAAGGTGCTGTCCCGCCATAGCCTGCTTGCTTCACTGGGTGCGTGGAGCTTAGAGAACCATCTCGACAAGCAGTCTACAAACTCTGCACCAGGCAAGATTCAAAGAAGAAAAAAGAAGACTCCAGCTCTTCGTTTTGCAAGCTGGAACGTCAGGACCATGTGTCCTGGACTCACCACTGACCTGCAGCAGGTCAACAACACACGAAAGACTGCCGTCGTTGACAGGGAATTCTCCTGACTGAATGTCGATATTGTGGCACCATCAGGGAAGCCAATTGCACTTTCTTCTGGCAAGGAAAGCCCTCGGACGAACCTAGGCAGCACGGTGTTGGCTTTGCTGTAAAGAACACACTCATCGCCTTCATTGAGCCTCTGTCATCGGGCACTGAGAGGATCCTTGCTCTCCGGCTGTCAACATCATCAGGCCCAGCCAACATCCTCAGCATGTATGCCCCAATCCTCTGCTCCAACCCAGAAGAAAAAGATCAGTTCTACGAGGCTCTGGATCAAGCAATATCCAATATCCCCAGTACAGAGGGCCTCTACCTACTAGGAGACTTCAATGCGAGAGTGGGAGCTGAAAGCGAGGCATGGCCCACCTGTCTCGGCTCTCATGGAAGGGGTAAGCTCAACGAGAATGGTCAGCGACTGCTGAAGATGTGCTGCTCCCACAGCCTATGTGTGACTAACACCTTCTTCAAATGCAAGGAGATCCACCAGGTGTCATGGAGACACCCTCGTTCCCGCCACTGGCACCAGCTGGATCTCGTCATCACCAGGTGTGTGGAACTAGCCAGCGTCCTTCTCACCCGCAGCTACCACAGTGCCGACTGTGACACGGACCACTCCCTTGTGGCCAGCAAGGTTCGAATAATACCCAAGAAACTGCACCACGCTAAGAAGAAGGGTCACCCATGCATCAACACCTGCTGTACAAGCAACCCAGAAAAGACACAGCAGTTCATCTGCAAGCTTCATGAGGCTCTCACCAAAGAGACACCTGATGACAACTCAGCCATTACTTCCTACGGGAAGAAGGAGAGCAAAAACACCGACTGGTATGAGGCCAACTGGAAGGAGATGGAGCCCATGACTGAGGCAAAGAGGAAAGCCCTCCTGGCTTACAAGGCTGCGCCTAGCCCTGGTACATTACAAGCCCTCAGGACTGCCAGGAAAAACGCACAGCAGACCGCTCGCCACTGCGCTAACACCTACTGGCTGAACCTCTGCACCAGTATACAGATAGAGGAACCGGCGCCATAAGCAAGATGGCGCCGGTGAGGTCGGCTGCCGTCATGACTGCTCCGGCTACGTTTTCTCTTTTTTTGTTTATTTTATACTTTTATTTAAGTAGTTACACTTTCATCTACACAAGATGGACATCATTAGATATGACAGAGACACTCTTATATCTATTGGTGTACAATGCACTCACCTTTCGCCGTTTTTAAACCCGGACCCATGCTGGCCGAGCGAGATCCTGAGGGAGAACAAAGGACGCGACCCGTACCGGCATCCACGAGGGAAATGAGCCGGCGTCAGGAACAGGCTGAGGGCACGCGCACACCGCGCTCCCTTACCTAGTATCCTGTTAGCCAACGTCCAGTCACTGGAAAACAAGCTCGACGACCTCAGGGCAAAGGTCAAGTTCCACAGAGACATTCGGGACTGCAACCTTCTCTGCTTCACCAAGACATGGCTGAACCCAGCGGTACCGGACCACGCCATCCAGCCGGCCGAGTTTTTCTCGGTTTACCGCATGGACAGAACACTGGAGTCGGGGAAGTCAAGAGGAGGTGGAGTGTGTCTGATGGTGAACAACCACTGGTGCGACAGCGCGAGCATCGTTCCTCTTTCACGCTCCTGCACACCAAATCTGGAACTACTGACCATAAAATGTCGGCCCTTTTATCTACCTCGGGAATTCAGTTCGGTCATTGTCAGTGCCGTTTATATTCCACCTCAAGCGGACACGGACACGGACACTGCAGTATGGGATTTACACGAGACAATAACTCTTCAGCAAACACAGCATCGGGACGCTGCGCTCACTGTGGTCGGAGATTTCAACAGTGCCAACCTCAAGCGCGCACTACCAAACTTTAACCAGCACATCACCTGCCCCACCAGGGGCGAAAGAACACTGGACCACTGTTACACACCATTCAAGAACAGCTACAAGGCACAATCACGTCCACCGTTTGGGAAATCGGACCATGCCGCCATCTTCCTCATGCCTGTTTACAAACAAAGGCTGAAACAGGAAGCTCCGGTACAGAGGGAGGTCGCGTGCTGGACTGACCAATCGGTGGCCGCTCTGCAGGACGCTTTGGATGACGCAGACTGGGACATGTTCCGGTGCAGCTCTGATGACGTCAACATGTTTACGGAAGCGGTTGTGGGATTCATCGGGAAACTAGCGGATGATACAGTGCAGAAAACCACTATCAGAACGTTTCCCAACCAGAAGCCGGGGGTGGATAAAACCATCCGCGACACTCTGAGATCCCGCTCCGCTGCCTACAACACGGGGCTCGCCACCGGGAACATGGACGAGTACAAGGCTGCGTCTTACAGTGTTCGCAGAGCGGTGAAGGAAGCAAAGCGGCGCTACGGGAGGAAACTAGAGTCACAGTTTCAACATGGTGGCTCTAGGAGCCTGTGGCAGGGACTGAGAACAATAACGGACTATAAGACACCATCTTCTAGAATGGTGAATGCGGACGCTTCTCTGGCAGACGAGCTAAACACCTTTTACGCTCATTTCGAGGCTGCAGCTAACCACGCTAGCGGCGCTAGCGGCACAACCAGCGTGCACGCCGAGAGAGCCGGAGAGGTAAACACGTTCACCATCTCAGAGCATGACGTGAGGAGGGCATTCAAGAGAGTGAATACCAGGAAGGCAGCAGGACCAGATGGCATCACAGGTCGGGCTCTGAAAGCCTGCGCTGACCAGCTAGCACCGGTGTTCACTGAGATATTCAACCTCTCACTGGAACAGTCTGTTGTCCCCTCATGTTTTAAACAGTTCACCATTGTTCCTGTCCCGAAGAAACCCCAGCCCGCCTGCCTTAACGACTATCGCCCTGTAGCCTTGACCTCAGTAGTGATGAAGTGCTTCGAGAGACTGGTCAGAGACTTCATCACTGCATCACTACCAGACACACTGGACCCATTACAGTTTGCGTACCGTCAGAACCGCTCTACTGAGGACGCCATTGCTCATCTCCTCTACACCACGATGAGCCACCTGGACCAAAGAAACGGGAATTATGCAAAGATGTTGTTCGTGGACTACAGTTCAGCGTTTAACACCATAATTCCCTCCACACTCACCTCTAAGTTGGAGGTCCTGGGACTCAGCCAGCCGCTGTGTCAATGGATCTCTAACTTCCTGACAGACAGACCACAAGCCGTACGGGTGGGAAAACACACCTCATCCACCCTCACCCTCAGCACTGGCGCCCCCCAGGGTTGTGTTCTGAGCCCCCTGCTTTACTCAATGTACACACATGACTGTGTGGCCACATCCAACTCCACCACCATCATCAAGTTTGCTGACGACACTGTTGTGGTGGGTCTGATCTCCAACAACGATGAGACGGCCTACCTACAGGAGGTTAAAAACCTGGAGAGATGGTGCCAGGAGAACAACCTTCTCCTGAACGTCAGTAAGACTAAGGAGTTGATCGTGGACTTCAGCACAAAGCGGGAGCGGTCATACCAACCTATAAACATCAGCGGGACCCCAGTGGAGAAAGTGGACAGTTTCCGGTACCTTGGTGTTCACATCACACAGTATCTGTCTTGGTCCTGTCACACCAACACCCTGGTGAAGAAGGCCCGGCATCGTCTGTACCATCTGAGACGCTTAAGGGACTTTAAACTTCCCTCTCAGGTGCTTTAGACTTTCTACACCTGCACCATTGAGAGCGTTCTGACGGCTAGCATCACTTCCTGGTTCGAGAACAGCACCATGCAGGACAGATGAGCCCTCCAGAGGGTGGTGCATTCAGCTGAGCGTACCATCCACACTGAGCTGCCTAACCTGCAGGACATCTACAGCACACGGTGCCGGACCAGAGCCAGGAAGATTATGAAGGACCTCAGCCATCCCAACAATGGACTCTTTTCTCTGTTGCGTTCAGGGAAACGCTTCCGCTCCCTGAAAGCGAACACAGAGAGAATGAGGAGGAGCTTCTTCCCGCAGGCCATTCGGTGTTTAAACCAGGAAACACCCAGGATCTAAAAAACTGGCCCACTCTCTCCATCATCACACTTCTTCTCTGTACATATCTCACCTTTCGCACCACGACACTTTAAACTCTGGACTTGCACAGCACAGTGCGCTTTATATTTTATTTTATACCACACCATACTGCACATGGACACTTTACAGACCTTTACACCACACCATACCGCACACGGACACTTTATGGACAACCCACCACTAAAATTGTCTATTGTTTACACTTTATTACACATTGTTTACTGTTTCACTGTTTACTGCAATAAGGAATTTTTTGTATATACATTTTTTTCTCTTTGTTCATATACATACATATATCTTTATATATCTTTTATATCTTTATATTCTTATTTTATTTTATTTATTTTATTTTATTTTATATAGTTTTTTTATACTTCATACTTTATTTATCTGCCTTCTTTTCTTTTTCCCCCATCCTATTCCCTCATGCCGGACTGTCGTATAAAGCATTTCACTGCATGTCGTACCCTGTATGTATGTGTATGTCAAGATCTCCAAATAACACTTCATGACTCTCTGCTCTCCCCTTCAGCCACTGCTCGTAACCTTGGGGTAACTATGGACAATGAACTGTCCTTCTTCCCACATCTCGCTAATGTTGCTCGTTCTTGTCGATTTCTTCTCTATAACATCCGAAGGATTCGACCATTTCTCTCCACACAGGCTGCCCAGGTGCTTGTTCAGTCTCTTGTCATTTCGAGACTTGACTACTGCAACTCTCTGCTGGCAGGTCTTCCCCTGAACGCTATTCGTCCACTGCAAATGATCCAAAACGCAGCTGCACGACTTGTGTTCAACCAGCCCAAGTTCTCCCACACCACCCCACTGCTGCGCTCCCTTCACTGGCTTCCAGTAGCTGCACGTATCAGATTCAAAACACTGATGCTTGCCTACAAAGCCAAAAATGGACCAGCACCATCTTACCTCAGTGACCTCATCACATCTCGCACTGCACCACGCTGTCTGAGATCCTCCAGCACTGCTCGACTGGTACCACCTTCTCTCAGAATGAGAGGTAAGTACACTTCAAGGCTCTTCTCTGTTCTGGCACCGAGGTGGTGGAATGAACTTCCCCTAGATGTCCGTACAGCAGAGTCCCTGACTATCTTCAAACGACGACTGAAGACCTACCTCTTCCTGAAATACTTAAATTAGCACTTTCCAAGTTTGTAGAATTCAAGGGTTATATTTATATTAAGTTTGTAATCTAGCATACCAGTGTAGATTTATTCATTACTAGAGACTCAAAGCACTTTTGTACGTCGCTCTGGATAAGGGCGTCTGCTAAATGCTGCAAATGTAAATGTAAAATGTAAATGTATGTGATGAATAAAATTTGATTTGATTTGATTTCAGATAGCTGCCAAAACCGGGGATGCAAGGGGCATGTACGAGGGTATCAAGAAGGCAACAGGCCCACCCACCTCCAAGATCATCCCACTCAAGTCCAAGACTGGCGAAGTCATCAAAGACCAGGGAAAACAGCTGCAGCGCTGGGTTGAGCACTATCTTGAGCTGTATGCAACCCAAAACGTCGTCACCGACACCGCCTTAGACGCCATCCCAGACCTGCCAGTCATGGAGGAACTAGACACACCACCCACCCTGGAAGAGCTCAGAAAAGCTATCGACTGCCTCGCTTGTGGGAAGGCCCCTGGGAGTGACGGCATCCCGCCTGAAGTCCTTAAGATCGGGAAACCAGCACTACTCCAACCCCTGCACGAACTCCTCTGCCTCTGCTGGGGACAAGGACACATCCCCCAGGACATGCGAGATGCAAACATTGTCACTTTGTACAAGAACAAAGGAGACCGCAGTGACTGCAACAACTACCGAGGCATATCCCTCCTCAGCATTGTTGGAAAGGCTTTCGCCCGCGTCGCCCTGGCGCGCTTGCAGACCCTAGCCTCCCGCGTCTACTTAGAGTCCCAGTGTGGTTTCCGAGCCGGCCGGTCAACTGTAGACATGATCTTCTCACTACGACAGCTGCAGGAGAAGTGTCGTGAGCAGCAAATTCCCCTCTACATTGCCTTCATAGACCTGACCAAGGCGTTTGACCTGGTCAGCCGGAGTGGACTCTTCAGGCTCCTGCAGAAGGTCGGCTGCCCCCCACGACTGCTGGCTATCATAAGATCATTCCACGAGAACATGCACAGCACAGTGTGCTTCAACGGTGCAACATCGGAGGCTTTCCCAGTCAGCAGCGGAGTGAAGCAAGGCTGTGTCCTTGCGCCAACGCTTTTTGCCATCTTCTTCTCCATGCTCCTCCAGTATGCCTTCAAGGACTGCAGCGAGGGCGTGTACATCCACACCAGGACTGACGGCAAGCTGTTTAACATCGCCCGTCTCCGTGCTAAGACCAAAGTCACAGAGGTCCTCATCCGTGAATTGCTCTTCGCTGACGATGCAGCCTTAATATCACACACGGAAGATGGACTGCAGAAACTGGTATGTCAAAACATCAGCAGTTATGGCCAGACTGAACCAGAGGGTTTGGAACAACCACAACCTCACTGAGAAGACCAAACTGCGCGTCTACCAGGCCTGCGTGCTCAGCACACTCCTCTACAGCAGCGAGGCATGGACCGCCTACGCGAGTCACGAGAGGAAACTCAACAGCTTCCACCTGAGATGCCTGCGGCGCATTCTGCGTATCAAATGGCAGGACAAAGTATCCAACACAGAGGTTCTGGAACGCACCGGCATGAACAGCATGTTCTCCATTCTTAGCGAGAGGTGCCTTCGCTGGCTCGGCCATGTTATGAGAATGGACCCAGGCCACATACCCAAGGACCTGCTGTACGGCGAGCAAGCAGAAGGTGCACGACTGACTGGACGGCCACGTCTGCGATAAAAGATGTCTGCAAAAAGGACATGAAGATGGCCAACATCAATGTAAACAACTGGGAGAGCTGTGCTGACGACCGCCCTGCCTGGCGTCTTGCTGTCAGACAGGGCGCTCAGAAAGCCGAGGAGGTGAGAAACACAAACCTCGCCGCAAAGAGAGCCAGGAGGAAGGCAAACCCACAACAGCCTCAGCAAGCATCAGCTTTCACCTGCAGCAAGTGCAACAGAGACTGTCACTCCAGGATCAGACTTTTCAGCCACCCAAACTGGAAGCTACACCATCATCTCTCGAAGACGGACGGATGCCGAAGGACACAAAATATGGGGGACATAATGGAGACAAACTTACACTTATAAAGAAAATCTTCATTTATATCACCACATTATCTGTGTAAAGCTGCTCTGAGACATGTTGTTCATTACTAAAAGTGCAATACAAATAAACATAAATTGAAAATATTCACACTTTGGACACAGTTTTGACATGTTCACTGAGGGTGGACTCACTTTAGTTAGCAGTTATTTAGACAATAATGTCTGTATGTTGTTATTTTTAGAGGACAGTAAATCAGTACTGATACACAACCTGCACATTGACACTCTGAAATATCCCCAAGTTTTATTTCAATAGTTTTGTCTCTGATAAGATGCACTACAGTCGCTGCTAAATGTGAAGGTGTACTTACTTTTG
>JAAIIK010017956.1:1834-11885 GCA_014706435.1 Silurus glanis | reverse complement strand
ACACACACACACACACACACACACACACACACACACACACAAATATACACTGTACTACATTAATGTTTCATTTAAGTTTAACAGTGTAGGAAAATACACACACACACACACACACACACACACACACGATTTATCTGATCATCTGCTCCGCACAGGCATACAGTCACAAGCTCGACGACTGATAAACCGATCAGTCAGAACGAGGGGGCAGAGCTTGTGATCGCATTGATAAAAAAAATTTTTTATATAAATTTTAAGCTTAAAAAGTGTCCACAAAGTGACAGGCGATGAGACTGAAAGGGGCGGGGCTAAGAGTTTCATAGCTTACGTATCTTCTCAATTTAACATACACACAAGCAGAGAACATGAAGTGGTTCTGCAACAGGAGAACTACAACCTCAATTATACAATTATATACCACACACATTTTTTAATACATTACATACACATACATGTTTCTGAAATTTCTTTATATTTATATTCAAATGTCATTATTATTTTTATTATCATTAATATTAGTAATTAAACATTAAACTGCTGCAGTGCTGATATTTTGGTCTACAGTGATTTTGGGATGGAAATGGAGAAGGAGTGTGCTGGTACTGATCTTTAAGAATAAGGGAGATGTGCAGACCTGCAGTAACTACAGGGGAATAAAGTTGATCAGTCACACCATGAAGTTATGGGAAAGAGTAGTGGAAGCCAAGCTGAGAGAAGAGGTGACCATCTGTGAGCAGCAGTATGGTTTCATGCCGAGGAAGAGCACCACAGACGCATTATGGCGAAGGTGGAGGAGTTCAGGTACCTGGGGTCAACAGTGCAGAGTAATGGAGAGTGTGTTAGAGAAGTGAAGAAAAGAGTGCAGGCAGGGTGGAGTGGGTGGAGAAGAGTGATAGCAGGAGTGATTTGTGATAGAAGAGTATCTGTGAGAGTGAAAGGGAAAGTTTATAGGACTGTGGTGAGACCTGAGATGTTGTATGGATTAGAGACAGTGGCATTGAGTAAAAGACAGGAGGTGGAGCTGAAGATGTTGAGATGTTCATTGGGAGTGACGACGATGGACAGGATTAGAAATGAGTTTATTAGAGGGACAGCGCATGTAGGACGTTTTGGAGACAAGGTGAGGGAGGCGAGATTGAGATGGTTTGGACATGTGCAGAGGAGGGACATGGGGTATATCAGTAGGAGAATCCTGAGGATGGAGCCACCAGGAAGGAGGAAAAGAGGAAGAACAAGGAGGAGGTTCATGGATGTGGTAAGGGAAGACATGCAGGTAGTAGAAGAGGCAGATGTAGAGGACAGGGGGGGTATGGAGACGGATGATCCGCTGTGGAGACTCCTAATGGGAGAAGCCGAAAGAAGAAGTTATAATGATGATGATATTTTGGTGGTACAGTGTTATTGTGATGCTGATATTGTAATTGTATCGTCCACGCTGAGGGATTCTGGTGCTCGTCTGGCAAAAGGTGATGGATTTTTCTACATTATACCCATTGAGAAAGTTGGCAGATGTGTGTGGTGGTGGTTATAGCATTAATGATGGTGCTGTTGAAGAACCTGCAGCTGCTCCTTTACAGCCTTAACGTTTCATCAGGACCAATACACACACACACACACACACACACACACACACACACACACACACACAGAAACTGAGGAAACAGGACCTCACCCTCGGCGAGTACGCGGCGTCCTGTCCAGTCATCATTAATCACCTGGATGTTGGCGTAATGGGCGTCGCTGAAGAAGACGCGGTTCCTCGGCTGCATGTGATGGAAGGTCAGAGCGGTGATGTTTTGGAAGTACTCTGGTCGCCGGTACGACTGAGCGGGAGCGCTGTGTGTCCCGTTTCCTAGCTCGGAGATGTGGATTCTCCTCAATGCCGTCCTCTCGGAGTACAGCAGGTAGACCTGGTCCACGCGACACGACGCTCCGTCTGGAGCTAAATAACCTCGAGTGCAGGAACACGACTTCCTGTTTCTCCCCAAGTAAAAACACAGCTGCTCACAACCGCCGTTACTGTGGCCACATTTATTCATCCCTGTGGGAGAACACACACACACACACACACACACACACACAGAGTGGACACTGAAATAACTGCACTGCGATGGATCAGAAGTCTAATCCAGAACAGCAATTCAGAAGCAGAATATCATTTCCTGTCCGTCTTTACTCCACCCTCAGAACTGTGTCGCAGTCCTGCCCCACTGAAATGCAATCACTCTCCAACTCCTCTCTGTCCAGCCTAGGAGTTTCCTCCCAGACGCTGATGGACCCCAATCTCAGTGGAGTTTTTCAGTTCCGGCTCAAATGCAGTGAATCTTAATGAGATGATTAAACACAGGATGAGCATTACATCATCTGGGCTTTTTTAATCCGCTAAGCACAAGGAAACCGGTGTGTGAGTGTGATTAATCACCCCGTGTGTGTGTGTGTGTGTGTGTGTGTGTGTGTGTGTGTGTGTGTGTGTTTTTCTTCGCACCCTGTGAAGTCCCACCTGAGCGCAGTGTCTAATATTTTTAACACTCGTTTCTCGTTGCTTGATAAATGAGCCTCTTGTAGTCGTTTTTAAAGAAAAATAAACTGTTCTGTACATCCTGCACACAAACACACACACACACACACACACACACACACACACACAGTCTTTCTCTAAAACACTAGTACTGATAATGACAGGTCTTATATTTTCCGTAGTTCTAGTTTCCTCCAGATCCCTACAGTTTGCTGCAGTTCCCTGGATATACTCGTTTTCTTCTCCTCAAAGATCTACAATTATCTCTGAGCTTCCAAACTCTCTTCACTCTCTTTAAGATGTCACAGACCCAGATCCCAGTCCCAGATTTTCACTAACCCACCTCACTAGGTCTACCATTTCTAGTTCTGCAGATCTTTGCCACACAGGTTCCTATCATTCCTCCTGTAGATACACATGGTTTCTTGAAAGCTTCCTGTAGGCTCTAGATTTGTTCATTATGCTGAACTCCATAGATCCCTAGTTATACTAGTTCCAAGACCTTCATACTCTCTATAGGTCGGAAATTGTCTGATCTCCACATTTATCGATGCCCTACAACAATTTCTGCTTTCTAAGTTCTCTAGGTGTGGAGCTCTCCTTGTTCTGAAACTCTCAATCTACTTTCCTTGCTTTCACAAATAGAGTTGATGAGCTTTCTGCTTTATCTAGCTCTCCACTTTCTAGCTCCCTATAGTTCTCCCTGTGCACCAGATCTTCTAATTCCACTCTCCAAGCTCTCTTACTTCCCAGAGTTTTGCTAGTTTTCACCGTTGTAGGTATCTTGTTGGCTAGTTTTCCTGGCGGCAGCCTCTGGTTTTGCAGAAACTGATTATGGATGGAATCTGCTGCTGCTGGTTTGGTCCTGAATCCTGAATGAGATGATGGCATGAATAATTCTAAAAACCCCTCAGGTGCTGTTCATTACACTCCGAGTCTCTCCACCAGGATCTTCTATATTCCGGAATATTCCAGATGCAGATGTGTAGGTTCGATATAAAACCTCTAACCTTCCTCTCGTTCACGGTTGAACACCTTGATGTCTCGCAGGCTTTTCCCCAGACTGTTCCTCAGCGTCAGGACGTTCGAGGAGTCGCTTTTGGAGCCGCGCCGAATCGAGCCGTTAGAGTAGGACCTGAAAAACATCAGAGAACAGAATACTGACCAAACACACACACACACACACACACACACACACAATACTACACTTTCATCTACTACTTAAAAAAACCTGAACTTACAAGTGTTACAAGAACAGATTTGTTTGTATTTCTGCAATAATGATTCACTCAGGATTTAAATTTCATATCTATTACAAATAACTATTACAACATCTGGATTTAAAGCCTTCACTGATCACACTGATGAATTAATTACAGTCCAGGGTGAGGAAATTTCGGTTTCTTTTATAGAAATAGATTCATATTAAATTCTATGGCTTTATATATTTGAGATACGTTGCTGTGGGAACAGTATGGATGTGAATGTAAGGGGGATAATAAAGGACCTGTCAGCCCAGTAGATGTAAGAGCTGTATACAGCGATGGAGGAAAGATCAGCAGAGTCGTCGTTCAGAATAATCTCTCGCTGCTTGCCGCTGTCCAGGTCGATTCTCTCGATCCGGTGTGTCTGCGCATCACACCAGTATAATTTATTTTCCTGGAAAACAATTTGAAAAAAGAATTCCAGCAACAGAAACCATAAGAACTCGACAGAATTCAGTCCTGTCCTGGAGAGCCTGAGGGACCAACACACAACCTAAATCTGCTCAACTCATCTAATGATCTATTATCAGACTGTGACCTCTGACCTGGAAGCACATGTACTGGCACGACTCAGAACCTGCAGAAGAACCAGGAGCAAACCTGATAATCTATGGCCACGCCGTTCGGCCAGACGAGCTCAGAGTTCACCAGGACCGTCTGCTCTGATCCATCCAGACGAGATCTGGAGATTTTCGGGGACTGTCCCGATTCTGTCCAAACCAGGAAGCTGAAAAGGAAAAAACATAACGAGGATGAAGAACACACTCGTACACACTCGCTGATTTATTGTCCTGATGGATACGTGAGATCTTCTCTCCAGCTCTCAGAGTCTGTTCACTGCTCAGAACTTTGAAATTATTTGTAGACCAGGATTAGTGGAACAGCAGTACACACCCCTCCAGCGGCTGCACAGCGATGGCTCGAGGCTGATCAAGACCTTCTGAGAAGATCACGGCCCGAAACGCAGTGTTCACCCGAGACACCTCGATGAGATCAGAGCCATGATCCGTCCAGTAAATGTTACCTACGAGATGAACATCCTCAGTCACCATCCATCCATCCATCCATCCATCCATCCATCTCTCCATCCAGACAGCGGCACCGTACCCGAGATCCAGTCCACTGCCACTCCCTCGGCTCGCACGATGCCCGTGTTGATCACGTCCTCCCTCCACGTCTGATTTCGAGTAGCTCGCGAGATTTTATTGGATCCCGGGTCACACCAGTACACCGTATCGTTCCCTACGAAACCATCGACCACACAAACACACTTTATTACACACACACGTGTGTGTGTGTGTGTGTGTGTGTGTGTGTGTGTGTGTGTTTTAATCTACAGCACAAACCCTAATGTTTCCTCTTCACTGTATTTATAAACACACACTCGGCTAATACTACAGCAGGAAAGCGTTACACCACTGTTGCTATAGTTACACCTTCGAGATGTAATTTTACTTTATTCTTAGTTTTATTAGTATTTATTTCATTTCTACAGCCTGCTTCTCATCCTGCGTGTTTTCTGAAATATTGTAGAAATGGTTCATTTGAATTTGAAAATAAATTCAGTACAGTCTGGATGAATGCAGATAAACTGGATTTTGCGGTTTTATTTAGTAAAAATGTAGATTTTTTTTCCAGATTTTAAACATATTCTTCTTTTATATGGTTTTAAAGTAGACTTTCTATAAATCTTCAGTTTGATTGAAATAAAACATGTTGAAGGATGTTGATACGATTTGTTTTGCCTTATTGACGCCCATATTTACATGTGAACCAATCAGAAATGAGAAGAAGAAAGGTCTGGGAAGATCATATTTATTTGGACGTTGACTGATGAATGAAATTTATTTGAGATGTTTTAAACTATTTGTGTGGCCATGGTGTATAAATAAATCTGGTATTACAGTATTATTCATTACATTGATACCATCTCTCATTGTTCTCTCGTTTCTCAACGCCCAATTTTAGATTAATGACATGTGACGTGAAGAATAACAGAGACTCAGTGAGCATTAATTGAGTTCAGTTCTGCTGATCGTAAAGTTATAGTCGGAAGAGTTCCTCACCTGCGTGGAAGTCCAGCCCGGCCGCTAGCGGCGCTCCTGAGATGGGGATTAGCATGTCTGAGTGATCAGTGGGGTCGAGGGACACGCCCCGGATCCCATCCTCAGAGGAGTACATCAGGAACGATGGCACTCCTGAGATCAGGACGAGAAACAGACACGGGTACGAATGAGATTTGACATGTGACATGTGTGAGGGGACTGTAATGTACAGCAGGTGGTTTACCTGTGCAGGTGGAGCGATCGGCCGTCAGACTGTAACCTGATGTACACGAGCAGGTACGAGTGTGTTCTGAAGTGGGCAAGCAGAGCTGAGAACATCCACCGTTATTCAGCACACACACATTTTTACCTGGGAGAAACGCCACACCCACATGCACACACACACACACACACACACACACACACACACACACACACACAGTGTGTCATTGTGATTTAAGCCTAAATTCAGCCAATTAATTTTCCACTTTTGTTCAGTGGTGCATTACATGAGGCTGTAAACCCAGGAGGCCATTAAGCAGAGCTCTTCCACACACACACACACACACACACACGCACGGACATGCACACACACGCACACACACACTTCCCTAACCATAAAAAAGGCAGCAGATCTGCGTCACTCCCCGACAGAAACACGCGGTTAGAGCGTGTGAGTCGGAGTAATGAGCGAATGTTTTTACTCCCCTGTGTTCTGTGTCACTGAGATTAATGACGCCGCTACTCTGCACAAATCTGACGCTCGCGCCAAAAGAAACCTTAAAAAACAATTCATTGTGATTTTTTATGTTAATGCAGCATTAAAAGCACGGGGCTGCTAATGAACCCATCACGGTTACTGATGAATCTTCAGGAGGAGAAACCGGTGGCCTCGAAAAGAACCCGAGGGCCGACACAGGGATCTTCTCATAGACGATGGAGGTACAGTTCCACCTGATATCTAGTGTTCATCACCACCAGCTAGTGAGAAAAGCCTCGCTGCTCTTCACCTTCAGTGCACATAAAAATGTTGTTGTGCGACTGAAAAGTCTCCCAAACACAACGCTACCTTTTTGTGCGTCTTTGTCGTAAACTCGGATCTGAGCCACTCCGGTGGTCTTGGTGCGCAGGACCGCCATGTTCCCTCCGTCCTTCTTTCTCACTGTGCCGATCTGAGCCAGAAGGTCATCAGCCCACCACAATTTACTTCCTGATCACAAAAACACAAAGACACGAGTCATAAAAGCCGAATAAACCTGCAGGAAACAGGAAGCTCTCGATAATTTCCCCTATTTAATCTCTCAGGAGTTATTTCTCAACTCAGGACCACCCTAAAGAACACCCCAGCAGCTACATTCTGTCCCAGGAGTTACCCCAATTCACTGCTTTCTGAAGGGCACCTGCACTATTATACTGTCTCAGAAGTACTTTTAGTACCAGGAAGTGTATGGAAAACACACAATGCACCATGAATCAGCAGTTTTTCTACATTCTTGGAAGGCATTTTTAAAAGAAAAAAAATTGTTAATGTAGAAGAATCCCAGCTATGTTATTCAAAACTCCTGCTCCCATTAGGAGTCTCCACAGCAGATCATCCGTCTCCATACCCCCCTGTCCTCCACATCTGCCTCTTTCAAACCAACCACCTGCATGTCTTCCCTTACCACATCCATAAACCTCCTCCTTTTCTTTTCTCTTTTCTTACTGATATACCCCATGTCCCTCCTCTGCACATGTCCAAACCATCTCAATCTCACCTCCCTCACCTTGTCTCCAAAACGTCCTACATGCGCTGTCCCTCTAATAAACTCATTTCTAATCCTGTCCATCGTGGTCACTTCTCAACATCTGGAACTCTGAACTTCCACCTCCAGCTCCACCTCCTGTCTTTCTGTCAATGCCACTGTCTCGAAACTGCACAGCAGAGCAGGTAAATTTTCACTCCTGCAGATCCCCTTTTATCACCAGCCAATCACATAAGGGGGAGTGCATATTATATAGAAATCACAGAAAATACAAAGGAAACCAAAAAGAAGGAGAATTCGGAGAATCAGAATCGTTTATTGATTCCACTGAGAAATTGTTGGGTTGCAGTTGCTCACAGTGAAATTAAAGTAAAGATTAATGTCAAATAAAATCAAAGAAATGTGAATAAATTATAAATATTAAATTATATTAAGTTCAATCAGTAAATTTACAGTTTTATTGAAATATTCTGTAGGAAATGTGGAGCAGCAGTAAAACAGATAGCAGAAAAAAGTCCAACTACAATAATACAGTTATTTCACATGTAACAATTATTATTATTAATATTATTATTATTATTATTATTATTATTATTGCACTGAAATTATTGCACATAATTGCCCAAGATATTAACATTATAGAAGTGTGGCATAAAAATCTCACTATAATATAATATAATATAATATAATATAATATAATATAATATAATATAATATATAAAAAACAGGATTTGTACTGCACATGTGCGAGATGGATTTTTTGCGTTTTATGTACAGTTATAATAATTTCTCTTAAAAATAAAAAATCCTGAGATTTCCACATACAGAGGAAGTGAATGAATGAAGAATGGAAGGAATAATTTATGAATAAATAAAGATCTTGTGTGTTTCTTAAATGAAGACATTTGTTCAAGTCTGCTGAAATAAGTAGAAGAGTTAAGTAGAACATCTTTAGAAATGTAGTGAATGTAAAACACACACACACACACACACACACACACACACACACACACACACACCTCTGGATGAATGAATGTGGAACGAAGTAGATCTTTAACCTCATCTTCATTACACTCGTTACGGGAGGAAAAAAAACAGAGCAGAAAAAAGATGAAATATGTGAAGAGTGAAATCTAACACACATTATTTACTTACTGATTGATTTTCTACCTGCAGCGTCTCTGCTGTTACACACACCAGGGAGATCAATCAGTTTAGAAGACGTCGTGCTCCTGGATTCAGTGATCTACAACTCAGTAGTGTATAAATCACACAAACCTCCGAAGCTCTCTGTTCCTCACCACACACACTCACGCACGCACGCACACCCACACACACACCCACACACCCACACACACACTCACGCGTGCGCACACACCCACACACACACTCACGCACGCACGCACACCCACACACACACCCACACACCCACACACACACTCACGCGCGCGCACACACACACACACACACACACACACACACACTCACACACTCAGCGCACGCACACACACGTGCGCACACACACACACACACTCACGCACACACACTCACACTCACACTCACACATGCACGCACACATACACACACACACTCACGCACACACACTCACACTCACGCACACGCACACTCTCACGCACATGCACACACACACACACACACACACTCTCACGCACACACACACCCACTCGCACACACACATTTACACTCTCACGCACGCACACATGCACGCACACACGCACACACTCACGCACACACGCACACTCACGCATGCACACACTCACGCACACGCCAATTATCTGACACAATTAGTTTGGATTGTGATGCGAGGTGGCAGGAATAATCTCGGAGCAATCAGAGGGAAGTGTGTTAGTGTTCGCGCCTCACATCCCGAACCCCAGTGTAATAATAACACACTCACTATCTGTTTCACACGCGCCTGTAATGAGAAGCTGCTAACACTGACAGCAAGCCAAATCATCTCGAACAAGGAGCAGAAGCAGTGTGTGTGTGCGTGTGCGTGCGTGTGTGCGTGTGCGTGTGTGTGCGTGTGAGAGAGACAGCACAGAGCAGCACACATGCTTCATTAAATCCACTCTTCCTGATACTCAAACAGACGGATTGTACTCAGATTTTGCTTACCAGATTAAATTCTCACAAAAAAATGGTAATTATGGAGCGAAGAGAGAGAGAGAGAGAGACAGTGGGAGAGAGAGAGAGGCAGAGAGAGAGAGAGAGAGAGAGAGAGAGAGAGAGAGAGAGAGAGAGAGAGAGAGAGAGAGAGAAAGAGAGCGGGAGAGAGGGAGAGAGAGAGATGTGATGCACCATGAGAAGAACAGAGATGTGATGTATATTTGTCTTCATATGTCCTGAAAAGAAACTCAATTCAAATGGAACGGCTTGATGCTTAAAGCCAATTACAGACATGTGTGTGTGTGTGTGTGTGTGTGTGTGTGTGTGTGTGTGTGTGTGTGTGTGTGT
>JAAIIK010017904.1:0-23356 GCA_014706435.1 Silurus glanis | reverse complement strand
CAGTTTTATATCTTTATGTTTGAAGCCTGAAATGTGGCAAAAGGTCGCAAGGTTCAAGGGGGCCGAATACTTTCGCAAGGCACTGTACCTTTACCTAAACACGCCGCGGCAAACGGGTAGGGGCGGGGGGATAGCCACCATACACAGACAGTCCCTGAAGTGCCGCCAGCTGTCCACTAGAGGGTTTTCCAGCTTCGATTTACAAGTATTTGTGCTCACACTACCCTGTCCGATTTTATGTGCAGTAATCTACCGGCCGCCCAAATCAAACAAGGATTTTTTAATTGAGTTTTCAGAGTTTTTGACAGAGTTTCTAGCAAAATTTTAACATTCATATTTGCTGCCCCTCTGATAAACCTGCTACTCATTAGATCTGGCTCAGTCCATTTCCTGTCCCACCCATAGGTTAGGTCACACTCTTGACCTTATTATTTCTCGTGGGGTTATTGTGTCAACTTGTGAGGTCATGGATTTTCCCATCTCTGACCATTCTCTTATACGGTTTGACATTTGTGCTGTTTCGCCTGCTCCAACGTCTACTGCCCCTCATCGTCTTCGCATTATTACCTCATCTACAGTCGATAATTTTGTCGCTGCCTTCTCTGTTTCTGATCTCGCCTCTACTGCTGAATTGGCATCGCCTCTTTGTCCAGACCATTTCCTCGCCTCCTTCCATACCATCTGCTCCCAGATTATGGACTCTGTTGCACCCTACAAGGTGAAGTCGACCAATGGTCCATCAGACCCCTGGCTCAATGATACAACTCGGGCCCTCAAGCGCCGATGTAGACAGGTTAAGCGAAGATGGAAGAAGGATAGGCTGCAGGTGTCACTGGAGATGTTTAGAGACAGTCTTGCCACCTATCAGAGTGGACTGAAGGAAGCTAAAGGACAGTATCTTTCTGCTCTCATCAATAGCAATAGCCACCGCCCTGGAATTTTATTCAGCACTATCAATTCTGTCATAAATCCGGTGTCTGTCGTCTTGAATGACGTTTCTGAAAACACATGCAATGCTTTCAAACAACGTTTTGTCTGTTAGGCAAACCATTACACAACTCCCCGCTGTTGCCATGTCTACTTGTGCGGCACAGTGTGTGCTAGAGAACTTTGATGCTGTTACTCTTGTGGACCTCAGAAAAGCTGTCCACGAGTTGAAGCCCACCACCTGCCCACTAGACGCTGTTACTGCCAGGATTTTGAAGGAGGCTGTTGACATCATAGGTCCCATTCTTGTCTCCTTCATAAACAGCTGTTTTAGGGTGGGTACTGTTCCCGCTGCTCTCAAACACGCTATTGTTAGGCCGCTGCTCAAGAAACCTAACCTTGATCCCTCCATACTATCCAACTTCCGCCCCAATATCTAACCTGTCATTTCTGTCTAAGTTGATGGAGAAGCTTGTTTTCGGGCAGCTTCAGTCTCACCTTCAACTGCACAGCATTGGTGATACATTTTAGTCCGTTTTCAGGTCGAGACATAGCACTGAATCAGCGTTATTGAGGGTCCATAATGACATTCTTGGAGCCCTGGATGATAAAAGCTCTGTGGTTTTGGTGTTACTGGACCTTACCGCTGCATTTGACACCGTGGATCATGCCATCCTCATCTCTTGTCTTCAACATGTTGTTGGTCTGCAGGGTGCGGTATTAAATTGGTTCTCATCATACCTCACTAACAGAACTTTTTCAGTAATGCTTGATGATCATTCTTCCTCGGTTGCAACTCTGTCATCTGGTGTGCCTCAAGGATCTATTCTTGGTCCTATTCTGTTCTCACTCTATATGCTGCCACTTGGTCAACTCATCTCCAATCACAATGTTCAATTTAATTTCTATGCTGACGACCTCCAGATCTATTTTCCGGTGATTCAGAGTAATCGTTCTGCATTGGACCCTCTCCATAATTGCCTTCAGGATGTCAAACAGTGGCTTTCCCAGAACTTCCTTCATCTGAATGAAGAAAAGACTGAGTACATCCTGTTTAGCCCGGAATCACCCAGCAGTTCTCTTAGTTTTGATCCTCTTACACCTCAGTTTGCACCTACCGTGCGTAATCTGGGTGTTATTTTTGACAAAAGTATGCACTTTGATAAACAGATCAGTGCAGTAGTGAAGGCAAGCTTTTACCAGCTAAGACTACTCAGCAAGGTCAAACCATTCTTGTCCCAAGCTGACCTTGAAAAAGCTATACATGCCTTCATCAGCTCAAGGATTGACTATTGTAATGCTCTGTACACTGGACTTAATCAATCACTTCTCAATCGGCTCCAAAGGGTACAAAACGCGGCAGCACGTCTTCTCTCCAACACCTTCAAATGCTCACACATCACCCCTGAGGCCGGTCATTTGCCATCCAGGGACCAAAGCTGTGGAACGCACTTCCAGCAAACATACGATGCGTCACTGTGCTGACACACCTACTGCTCAGTTGAGTTTATGGTTGTGAGATGTAGACCTTTTTATTTACCCCGTGAGTTCACCACCGCTATTGTATTAGGAGAGTAAATTCCACCTAGCGCTAATGCTAAGGATGCGCTCAGCGTATTTCACCAGAATGTGGACTTTGCAACCAGAGGAGAAAACATGCTGGATGTTGTTTACACAAACATACCGGGCGAAGCCCTGCCCCCACCTCGGGTACTCAGACCACATCTCTGTTATGCTGATCCCAGCATACAGACCATTTAGCAGGCGTTCAAGACCAGCTCGAAAGCAGGTGAGAACCTGGCCAGCAGGATCCATGTCTGCTAACCAGGACTGCTTTGAATGCACTGACTGGAATATGTTCAGGGAAGCTGCAACCAATGGCGATTTCATCAACTTGGAGGAGTACACGTCAACATTGATCAGCTACATTAGCAAGTGCATTGATGACGTGACCATCTCCAAGACCATCACTACACGCTCCAACCAGAAGCCGTGGATGACCGCCAAGGTGCATGCGCTGGTAAAATCAAGAGACTCCGCCTTCAAAGCAGGGGATAAGACGGCTTTAAGGACAGAGAGGGTCAAATTGTCCCGTGCCATCAGAGAGGCAAAGTGTGCATGAGAATCCAGCGCCACTTCCAGGGCAGCAGAGACACCCGGCACATGTGACATGGCATCCAGGCAATCACGAACTAGACAACATCACCTGCTTGTGACCGTGACGCCTCCCTCCCAGATGCGCTAAACGACTTCTACGCCCGGTTCGAGGTGCAGAACAACATGCCGGTGAGGAAGAACACCCCTCCTCCCAGTGACCAGGTGCTCTGTCTAACCACAGCTGAAGTGAATAAAACTCTATGCAGAGTTAACCCACAAAAGTCTGCTGGACCAGACAACCTTCCTGGCAGAGTGCTCAGGAAATGTGCAGAACAGTTAGCTATGTCTTCACTGACATCTTCAACATCTCCCTGAGCAGCGCCATTGTTCTTACATCCCTCAAGACGATGACCATCGTTCCCGTGCCGAAGAAGTCTACTGTCTCCTGCCTCAATGACTATCGACATGTTACGCTCACACCCATCATGATGAAGTGCTTCGAGAGGCTCGTCATGAGACACATGAAGACCCAGATACCACCATTACTGGACCCCATGCAGTTCGGGTATCATCCAATGATGGACGATGCCATCTTCACAGCCCTTCATCTGGCCCTCACCCACCTGGACAACAAGGACTCATATGTACTAATGCTGTTCATAGACTTCAGCTCAGCATTCAACACAATCATCCCTCAGCACCTGATTGAGAAGTTGAGCCTACTGGGCCTGAACACCTCCCTCTGTACCTGGATCCTGGACTTCCTGACTGGGAGACCTCAGTCAGTCTGGATCGGGAACAGCATCTCCAGCACCACCACACTGTGCACTAGGGCACCTCAGGGCTGTGTGCTCAGACCACTGCTGTTCACTCTGCTAACTTCTGACTGTGTAGCAATGCACAGCTCGAATCACATCATCAAGTTCGGCGATGACACGACCGTGGTGGGTCTCATCAGCAAGAACGATGAGTCAGCATACAGAGAGGCGGTGCAATGATTAATAGCCTGGTGTGGAGTGAACAACCTGTCTCTGAACATTGACAAAATGAAAGAGATGGTTGTTGACTCCAGGAGAGCACAGAGCGACCATTCTCCACTAAACATCAATGGATCCTCCGTGGAGATCATCAAGAGCACCAAATTCCTTGTATTCTCCATCACCAAGAAAGCCCAGCAGCATCTTTACTTCCTGAGAAGGCTGAGGAAAGCTCATCCCTTCCCCCATCCTGACCACGTTCTACAGAGGGACCATTAAGAGCATCTGGAACAGCTGCATTACTGCCTGGTTTGGGAACTGCCTGGTTTGGTTGAAATTACATAAAAAGCTTCTTGACTTGACCTGACATGCCTTGACCTGACCTGACCTGGATGACCTATCAGAATCACTGACTTATCTTTTAATAAATTTTTGTATTAAATATGTATTCAATTATTCTCAAAAGTCTATTCGCTTAATTTCATAGCTGTTCTCTTGGTTGCGCTGCTTCAAGTTAGTGTCTGTTACTATCCAATCAGATGTAGTGGGTCAGTAAGGGAGTAGCAGTGTGTTGATGTGCCTTATGACAAAACGCTCAAAGTCTTTCATAATGATATGTGTAAATGCAATGGAACAGTAGACATAGAAGCAGAACACTGGTGTCTCACTGATAGAGAGATGTTGAAAATGTCAATGAAAAGATCTTCCAGTATTTTTTTCCGTAATTGGTGATGATTTGAATATGTCTACTACCTCCCCAGGTTGGTCACTAAATTACTTTCTATCAGAATCGCGTTTTCAGTACCAGAGAAGCACATTTGTGTCAGCACATGCACAGTGGTTGAGAGCATATTGTGTAATGCATATTTGGTGAAAAATGACTTTCTACACATTTACACATTTACGCCGACCATAAGCATCATGTGAACAAAATGGATGAGTAGGTTATTCTGAGGGAGAGAAGCAGTGGCTTTATCAGGAACACTGTTTCAATTGATACTTGCTAACAATCACATCCATATCTTATTTATAGTACACACTGTGGTTAACTTAATTCTAGGGATGGCCTGCTCATTAAAATCTCAAAAGGAGACAACTGTATTTTTTGGGTTACAAATACGAATCTGAGAATGCACAGCTAGTAAAAGGTCCACCCATTGTTCTTACCAGTGTACAGCAATGTTTTGGTCAGTCTATCCTTAATGATGCATTTTGTTTCAACAAAAGTTTGCACAAATATACCGAATCCACGCTAGTATTTCATTTAAGATGGGACATTTCCACTCATTTAGATGCGAACAACATGCATGTGTTACAATCAGAGACAGGTTCCAATTACCTTGTAGTAAGGTAGTGTAACACAACTTAGGTAACAATAATTTTCACACATAAGTCATAAGGAACAAAAAATATTAAAATAATGACGCTATTGTTATATAAAAAAATGACGCTAATGTTAAGAAAGTGCTCTGTGAACTTTATTGGGCAATCAGATAACAGCAGAATGCACAGCCAGATGAAATGTTTATTGTTGCCGGAGAATTCAATCATGCTGCAACCAACAGTGACTACACCAACTCAGAGAAATATATACGTCATTAGCAACCAGCATCATCAGCAAGTGGAACAATAATGTCACTGCTACGAGTAACATTATGGAAGATTACAGAGATGTGTGCACTGCTGAGAACAAGGAGGCCCTAAAAATAGCAAAGGTCAAACTGTCCCAGGCCATCCGAGAGGCAAAGTGCATACATTATTCAGAACCACTTCAAGGACAGTGGCAATGTGGCAGTACATCCAAGAATTCACAAATTCCAGGAGTTCATCACCTCATGGGCTAACAGCTTTAATGCTTTATTTGAAGAGCAGAGCAATGTGGCAGCAAGGAAGACCACCCTTCTTCCCAAAGACCAGGTATAGTGTCTCACCAAGACTGATGTGAGGAAAGCTGAATGCCGAGTCAACCACGGAGAGCTGCGGGATCGGACAACACACTTGGCAAAGTGTCCAAAGCATGTGCAGACCAACTGAAAAATATTCTCACCAAAAGTTTTCTTTTCATCTTTCATCTACATTCATCTTTTTGTGCTGTGCTGTTGTTCCAATGTGCTTCAAGGCCAGCACCATCGTTCCTGCGCCAAAAAAGTCTTTAGTGTCGTCTCAGTGACTACCAACCTTTCGCACTTAAACCCATCATAATTAAGTGCTTGTCATGAGGCATTTGTCATCAAGGCGTGTCATGAGGCAAATAAACCCCTGCTGCCCTGTTCATAGGACCCACTGCAGTTTGCATATCGATCTTACCACTTTACTTATGATGGCATGACCACCACACTCTATCTGGCCCTCACCCACCTGGATAATAATGAGCCCAACCCCAACTCACTGGACCCACTGCAATTTGCCTATTACCTATAACCGTTTAACCTCCTTTCATCAAAAAAAGGACATACAGGAACATACACACCAGAACCAGTGGATTCAGGGCCAGCTTTTTTCCATCCACCATCACAGTACTGAACTGTACACTACCCTGTTAAAAGACTGCATAAACACTGTATAAGCACTTTTGTATAACTTCTGTACAATTGTACATACAATCTACATATTGCATATAGTAAATGTATATAACCCTTGTTCTCTACACATATTGTGCCTTATTTACATTTGCACTAAATATACCTTACATACTGTACATCTTGTATACTATATATATTTATACCTTACATAATGTACATCCTGGGTACTGTATCTATATACACCTTACTTATTGCACATCCTGTATCCTGTATCTATATATACCTGTATAAGACTGTAGAAAGAACATTACTTATAATCTTATACTCCAGTACTCATGTTAGTTCTCACTCTCCAGTGTTCTGTATTGTTGAAAGATTTATGATCAAACTCTTGATGTCACCCAAATGAGGATGGGTTCCCCTTTTGAGTCTGGTTCCTTCAAGGTTTCTTCCTCATTACATCTAAGGGAGTTTATCCTTGCCACAGTCGCCACGGCTTGCTCATCAGGGATAAATGCACGCCATTCACCTTGACTGTTGATTTCTGTAAAGCTGCTTTGAGACAATGTCTGTTGTAAAAAGCACTATAGAAATAAACTTGACTTGACTTGACTTACAGAATGGATTGGACTGAAATTTCTTTGGATTTGCATTGAATATACCATTTTGAGTTTCTTTTTTGCACTTCACTTCATAAATGACTGTACAGAGCATTGGAGCAGTTGGTCATTAAACTGAGAGCATAAAGAAACTATTACTGTTCCTTTCTGTTTTACAGAGACTGAGAATTCGTTGATGGGGTATGGACATCTAAAATTGTAATGACAGTTAATGTATTTTGGATTAATGTTCTGAAATTGATCTAACTGTATGTATTTTTGTTTTATGTATGATATTTACCTGAGTTTTTTGTGGTGAAAGGGTGAAGTATCCAAATATCAGTAATTTTAATGCAAACTGTTTTCTAAAAAGAAAAAGAAAAAACAAACAAAGGGGGACAAGTTATTTCAAGGTCAGGAGAGAAATCTTCAAACAAAATCCTTGGCATATTATCTATGTACTTATTGAGTTCTATTAACCTTAATTTGTGATGACATTGCAATTAATGCCTTATTTTATTTTTCTCAGTGCATAGAAATTTCTATTTTCTTTTTCTTGCCACACAACAATATAAAATTACATTTTCTCTAAATCTGTGTGTGTGTTTTCCTGCCTTCTGTGACACATAAATCTTCTGAGATCCCTGTATATCCTTTATTCTGTATCTATATATACCTTACATACTGTACATCCTGCCTAATATTTCACATGTATGTGTACATATATTTAGTGTACTTGATTAATCAGCTTTTTGCACATTTTTTTTACACTGCCATAGCCTTATAACGCTTAAGAGAATGATAATTCATATTTGTATAATTATTTTTTTATAAAAATATCATTCTTTTTCGTTCACTTAATGAACATTTTATAGGTTTTCATGAAATTATGCTTAAAAAATGTAAATAAATTTTTCATAATAATTTTTTTTTCATGAAAAAAATCAGATTTTTGTAAAAACATGGTCATTTCACTTTCAATTTTTTCATTCAGGTATTACATTATAATGAATTAGAAAATTCACATCTTAATAATAAATTTATGAAAAAAGTCACGTTTTTCAAAACATTATTTGTCATGTCACTATTTTTGTTTTTAGTTCACTTATTGCAACTTTTTTGGTAACCCATCCATTAGGGTTGCACAAGCCAGTGCACTCTTAGCACGGGTAAAGGGGGAGGGTTGCGTTAGGAAGGGCATCCAGCGTAAAACATGCGCCAAATCAAATATGCGGATCACGAAAGAGAAATTCCCACAGGTATCGTTGGCCAACAGGGTACCGGTGGAAATTGGGCTACTGTTGGCCAAAGGAGGAGAAGGAGAGGAGGAAGACGGCAGGGAAAGGAGAAGTGGAGGAAAGTGGAGGTTAGGGTGGGCACTTTAAATGTTGCTACTATGACTGGTATAATGGAGAGGAGAAAGGTAGATATGTTGTGTGTTCAGGAGACCAAGTGGAACGGGAGTAAGGCCAGGAACATTGGAGTTGGGTTTAAACTGTTCTATTATGGTGTGGATGGAAAGAGAAATGGTGTAGGGGTGATTCTGAAGGAAGAGTACAGTAAGTGTGTAGTGGAGGTGAAGAGAGTTTCTGATAGGGCGATGATCGTGAAGCTGGAAGTTGAAGGGGTGATGATAAATGTCATCAGTGCTTATGCTCCACAAGTGGGTTGTGAGATGAAGGAGAAGAAAAAATTCTGTAGTGAGTTGGATGAAGTAGTAGAAGGTGTACCTAGGAATGAAAGATTGGTGATTGGGGCGGAGTTCAATGGGCATGTAGGTGCCTTCACCTCACTTCTGTAGTGAGCAGAGGTGATGAGGAGGTGATGGGTAGGTATGGCTTTAAGGAGAGGAATGTGGAAGGGCAGATGGTGGTAGATTTTGCTAAAAGGATGGAAATAGCTGTAGTGAACACTTGTTTTAAGAAGAAGGAGGATCATAGGGTGACGTATAAGAGTGGAGGAAAGTGCACACAGGTGGACTATGTTCTATGTAGGAGATGCAACCTGAAGGAGATTGGAGACTGTAAGGTGTTGGCAGGGGACAGTGTAGTTAGACAGCATTGGATGGTGGTCTTTAGGATGGTTTTGGAGGTGAAGAAGAAGAGGAGGATAAGGACTGAAAGAAGAATAAGATGGTGGAAACTGAAGGAGATAAACAGTAGTGTGGGTACAGGAAAGAGGTCAGGGGCTCGGTGGTGGTGAAAAGGTGCTGGATAATTGGGCAACTACTGCAGAAGTGATAAGCGAGAAAGGTACTTGGTGTGACATCTGGAAATAGAAAGGAAGACAAAGAGCCGTGATGGTGGAATGAGGAAGTGCAGGAAAGCATAAGGAGAAAGAGGTTGGCAAAACAGAATTGGGATGATGATAAAAGTAGGCAGGAGTACAAGGAGATGCGGCAGCAGGTGAAGAGGGATGTAGCAAAAGCCAAGGAAAAGGCATATGAGGAGTTGTATGAGAAGTTGGACACTAAGGAAGGAGAAAAGGATTTGTACCGATTGGCCAGACAGAGAGACCGAGCTGGGAAGGATGTGCTGCAAGTTAGAGCAATAAAGGATAGAGATGGAAATGTGTTGACTACCCATCACAGGAGAGTATGTTGAGAAGATGGAGGGAGTATTTTGAGCAGCTGATGAATGAGGAAAATAAGAGAGAGAGAGAAGAGTGGATGGCGTGGAGATGGTGAAGCAGGAAGCGGATAGGATTAGTAAGGAGGAAGTGAGAGCAGCGATTAAGAGGATGAAGAGTGGAAAGTCAGTTGGACCAGATGACATGAAGCATGGAGATGTTTAGGTGAGATGGTAGTGGAGTTTTTAACAAGATTGTTTAACAGGATTTTGGGATATTGTGATTTGTGGTGAGAGTAGTGAGTAGGTTGAGAAGAGCCTGGAGAGGTGGAGATATGCGCTGGAGAGGAGGGGAATGAAAGTCAGTAGGAGTACGACAGAGTACATGTGTGTGAATGAGAGGGAGGGCAGTGGAGTGGTGCGGTTGCAGGGAGAAGAGGTGGAGAAGGTGGAGGAGTTCAGGTACCTGGGGTCAACAGTGCAAAGTAATGGAGAGTGTGTTAGAGAAGTAAAGAAAAGAGTGCAGGCAGGGTGGAGTGGGTGGAGAAGAGTGACAGGAGTGATTTGTGATAGAAGAGTATCTGCAAGAATGAAAGAGAAAGTTTATAGGACTGTGGTGAGACCTGCGATGTTATATAGATTAGAGACAGTGGCATTGAGTAAAAGACAGGAGGTGGAGCTGGAGGTAGCAGAGCTGAAGATGTTAAGGTTTTCGCTGGGAGTGACGAGGATGGACAAGATTAGAAATGAGTTTATTAGAGGGACAGCGCATGTAGGATGTTTTGGTGACAAGGTGAGGGAGGCGAGATTGAGATGGTTTGGACATGTACAGAGGAGGGACATGAATTATATTGGTAGAAGAATGCTGAGGATGGAGCCACCAGGTAGAAGGAAAAGAGGAAGGCCAAGGAGGAGGTTCATGGATGTGGTGAGGGAAGACATGCAGGTAGTTGGTGTGAAAGAGGCAGATGTAGAGGACAGGGTGCTATGGAGATGATCCGCTGTGGCGACCCCTAATGGGAGCAGCCGGAAGAAGAAGAAGAAGTTTAACAAGATTTTGGAAGGTGAGAGGATGCATGAGGAATGGAGAAGGAGTGTGCTGGTACCGATCTTTAAGAACAAGGGAGATGTGCAGACCTGCAGTAACTACAGGGGAATTAAGTTGATCAATCACACCATGAAGTTATGGGAAAAAGTAGTGGAAGCCAGGCTGAGAGAAGAGGTGACCATCTGTGAGCAATAGTATGGTTTTATGCTGAGGAAGAGCACCACAAATGCATTATTTGCTTTGAGAATGTTGATGGAGGAGTATAGAAAAGGTCAGAAGGAGTTGCATTGTGTGTTTGTGGATTTAGAGAAAGCATATGACAGGGTGCCAAGAGAGGAGTTGTGGTATTGTATGAGGAAGTCAGGTGTGTCAGAGAAGTATGTGAGGGTTGTGCAGGACATGTAGGAGGACAGTGTGACAGCAGTGAAGTGTGCAGTAGTAACGACAAACTGGTTAAAGGTGGAGGTTGGACTGCATCAAGGATCGGCTCTGAGCCCTTTCCTGTTTGCAGTGGTGATGGACAGGTTGACGGACAAGGTCAGACAGAAGTCTCCATGGACTATGATGTTTGCGGATGATATTGTTATTTGTGGTGAGAGTAGAGAAGTGGAGAAGAGCCTGGAGAGGTGGAGGTACGCGCTGGAGAGAAGGGGAATGAAAGTCAGTAGGAGTAAGACAGAGTACGTGTGTGTGAATGAGAGGGAGGGCAGTGGAGTGGTGCGGTTGCAGGGAGAAGAGGTGGAGAAGGTGGAGGAGTTCAGGTACCAGTGCAAAGTAATGGAGAGTGTGTTAGAGAAGTGAAGAAAAGAGTGCAGGCATAGGTGGAGAAGAGTGGAGTGGAGAAGGGTGGAGTGGGTGGTAAGGAGTGGCAGGAGTGATTTTGATAGAAGAGTATCTGCTAGAGTGAAAGGGAAAGTTTATAGGACTGTGGTGAGACCTGCGATGTTGTATGGTTTAGAGACAGTGGCATTGAGTAAAAGACAGGAAGTGGAGCTGGAAGTAGCAGAGTTCAAATCAAATCAAATCAAATTTTATTTGTAGAGCGCCTTACAGCAACCAAAAGGAGCACAAGGCACTTTCCAGAAAACAACAATAGACAATAAAATATAAGAACACAATGTACATAAAATAGCAGTTGAATCAGGGGCTACGTGTTAAAAGCTTGTAAGAATAAATGAGTTTTCAACTACTATTTAAAAACACTCAGCACAGTGACGCATCATATGTGTGCTGGAAGTGCGTTCCACAGCTTTGGTCCCTGGACAGCAAATGACCGGCCTCCAAACTTTTTATATTTGTATTTGGGAATGACCAGAGAGGTATGTCCGGAGGAGCGGAGAGGTCTGGCTGGTTGGTAGACCGTTATTAATTCGGCGAGGTAGGCAGACCATTGATGGCCTTGAACACAAACAGCAGGACCTTATACTCCACCCTAAACTGCACCGGAAGCCAGTGAAGCGGGCGGAGGACAGGGGTGATGTGTGAGCGTTTCTTCGTACTTCTCACCAGGTCGTCACCACACACGCTGGACTCCATCTGAGCCAGACAAGTTTATCTTAGTCTCATCACAGGACATGGTTCCAGAAATTCATGCTCTTGGACAGGTCGTCTTCAGCAAACTGTTTGTGGGTTTTTTTATGAGCAGCTTCAGAAGAGTTTTCTTCTGGGACCGAGGCCTGCAAACCGACTTGTTGCAGTGTGTAGAGTATGGTCTGAGCACTGACAAGTGAAGCTTCCGCTTTTGCAACCTCTAAAGCAATGCTGCAGCAATTCTGCACCTGACGCACAGTGCGAGGACTCGACTTCTTTGAGGGAACCTTACGAGGCCTATTTCAAGTAGAACCCCTCTTGGAAAACCTCTGTACTGTAACTTAATTTCAGGCTGTTAACGAATCTTCAGCCTCGGCAACTTTGTGGAGAGCAACAATTCTAGATCTTAAATCCTCAGAGTTTTCTTTGTCATGAGGTGCCATGTGGAACATCCAATAGTCAGTGTAAGAGAATTGCACTCATTTGTATATATATATATATATATATATATATATATATATATATATATATATATATATATATACACACATATGTATATGCGTGCGTGCGCCACACACACACAAAAATTTGATATACTACAAAAAAAAAAACAACATTATTTTGCAGAAAACACACTGATCAAAATTAGAGAACACTTTCAGATACCTCCCAGTTATTGGTGTTAATCTGGTACCTGGTGCTAATTTCCTTGATTATCTGTCAACCCCTATTTAACTGGCAGCCTAACTTCCAGTTTCACTGACTCTGCAAGATGGTGGGCCGTTCTAAAGTGACTGAAAGCCTCCGGCAGCAGGTTGTCCAGATGAAGACCAAAGGGATGACCCTATCAGCCATAGCAAGACAAGTTGGTCATTCCAAATCTGTGATTTCAAGAATATTGACTCTTTACAACATCACAAACTCATTCAAGTCCGCCAAGAAGTCTGGTCGTCCATGGAAGACAAATACAAGAGAGGACAGGATACTGCGGAGGATCTCAATGGGCAATCGTTTCCACACTGCAGCCGGAATTGCTCACCAGTTCAGCGCTGAACAGGTTAAGGATCTGTCTCGTCATACAGTGTCTCGACGTTTAAGAGCATTTGGACTGAAAGCCCACTCTGCAGTGACCAAACCTCTTATTAGCAGAAAGAATCAAAAGGCTAGATGTGTGGACAGAGGAGAACTGGTCCAAAGTTCACTTCAGTGATGAAAGCAAGTTTAATTTATTTGGGTCCGATGGGAAACATTATGTTCGGCGACAAACTGGAGAAAGACTGAACCCAAAGTTTGCAAAGAAGTCAGTGAAAAGTGGAGGAGAAAGTGTCATGGTTTGGGGCATGTTTTCTGAAGCAGGAGTTGGGCCTCTTATACAGCTACATGGCAGAGTGAATGCAAATGTTTATCAGAACCTTCTTCAACAACATATGGGTCCTTCCATGCGTTCATCACCCGATCAGCCCGCAGTGTTCATGCAGGACAACGCTCCATGTCACACAGCAAACCGTGTAAAGCAGTTCCTTGAAACTGAAAACATTGAAATAATGACATGGCCTGCCCAGAGTCCTGATCTCAACCCAATAGAGAACCTCTGGAAAATCCTTGGTGACAAAGTTATGGCCAAGAAACCCACTACAGTCACCGAACTGTGGAGGAGACTGGAAGAAGAGAGGACCAAAATCACACCAGAGCAGTGTGAGAGACTAGTGCTGTCCTGTGGCCGCAGATGTGCTGAAGTCATTCAGAGCAGAGGCCTGTACACTTCCTACTAATTGCTGACTGTTATAACCTTCAGAAAATTTTGTTGTAATGTTTTTCCATGCTACAGTCATTGTTGTTCTCTAATTTTGATCAGTGTGTTTTCTGCAAAATAATGTTTTTTTTTTAAATGCCTTAGTTATTTTGTGGAAAAGGTGTTCTGGTAGCATGGTATAGACAGGACAAAAACTCCCTCAACTGTTGAGCAGTGAAGATGACATTATTTCAGAATTGTTCAATTGTTTATACATTGTTCTCTAATTTTGATCGCCAGTGTATATATATATATATATTTATATATATACATATATACAGTGGAACCTCGGGTTACGAACGCCCCGGCATACGTATAATTCAGGTTACGAATCGCAGTTCATCAAAATTTTTGCCCCTGGTTACGAACAAAATTTCGGGATACGAACGTCGCGCACCAAAAAATCGCAGGCAAGTTGGTTCTTTTCGTATCGCCACCCACGCTCTCCCACGCAGCTCGTCGCATCAGTTAGCGTCTTGTCTACCTAGCGAGAGCATTGTCTCAGCGTTCGTGTTAACGCTGTGTCTTTATTTCGTTAATATTCATTAATATTCTATAATATAATATACTAGCTGAAAGTACCCGTGCTTCGCTACGGAAGGCAGAACGCTAAGCAATATGGCAATAAGCATTAAGCACTGAGCAGGACTGGAGGATCAGAGATCAGAACGTAACGTCAACAAATAACGTACTACCCCTTTGTAGTACCGATACAGGGCAAACTACTTTGAAAATAATTTTTATCGTGCATCTAACATCTAATAAGAAACAATTTAGTAAGTTTCATTAGGATCCGTAATGTTATTTCGAAGAATTTACAATGCGTGAGAAATCGCGTTTTTCGCGAGTTAGCCGCGATCCAGGGCGAATTTTTCAAAACCCTTTCTTAGTGAGCACCTAAGACCCAAGAGGAAGGTATGTTCCAAATTTCATTGCAATCCGTTCAGTGGTTTTTGAGATTTCGTGATGAGTGAGTGAGTCAGTCAGTGGTATTTGAGCTTTATATATATAGAATAATAATAATAATATATAAATAATATAATACAATAAGATTCTCCTTCCAAACAATAACTCTCCCTCCTCCCCCTTCTACAAACGTCGTCTCCATCATGCCAGCAGCGAGTCTTCTCAAAGGTAAAGTACCCAGTAAAGATAATGTTTTCCTCTTTTATATGTTTTTATATGGTATGATTTCAATATAACATGTTAAAAGTAAATAATATTAGTGAATATTGGCTTTATTTTTATATTTAAAGTAATATTTTTGGTTGTCCAGAACGAATTACCGAATTATCCGATCACTGCCGTCCTCCTGCCAGACAAAGACAAACAGCATGGCAAAGATTAATATTACCCTAATAATAAGAATCAAATAATAAAATCAAATAATCACATTTCGACAAATATAAATTAAATTAAAGCGAAAAACAAGAACGTAACTAACATGAATGTGAAACCCACACATGAGGAACACGGTAACATCATGAAAATATCATACAAAACATGAGATTATTTGCGATTAACCAACCTAACCTAATGACATCCTCAATATATATAGATAAAAAAGTGAAATCTCACCTGGCTGTGTGTCCACAAGGAAAAATCTTCGCTTGTTTTCTCTTTTTGCACTGTGAACTTTGTTTAAATTGATTCCCATTAAATCGGGCCGATCATAAACAGAGCAGAAAAGTTCGCGTTGAATCTGCTTTTCATCTGCGCATGCGCGGATATTACTCTACCTGTTGACCAAAGCGCGGTACTGCAGAAGCAACACAACTCTATTTCATTCGTTTTACTTAAATTAGTTGTGTTAAACTGAAATCTTACTATTTTTAAATTTTGTCAACACGACTCTTTTAATTTTAATACACAAACTTAAGTACATTATTTAATTTAAACATAGTTATATTATCTGGGCCAACAGCAGCCACATTTCATTTTTTTGAGTGTGGTGAGGGAAGACATGCAGTTAGTTGGGTTGAAAGAGGCAGATGTAGAGGACAGGGGGGAATGGAGACGGATAATCCGCTGTGGCGACCTCTAATGGGAGAAGCCGAAAGAAGAAGAAGATTGCAACTTTTTTGTTTTTTCATCAAATAATGCTTAATTTTAAAAATACATATTTTTTAAAATTATCATTTTTAATTTTAAATAATCATATTTTTGTCAAAACACATTTTCATGTCACCATTTTTGTTTTTCGTTCATTTGTTGCACCTTTTAACAGTTTTTTTTTTTTAAATAAAATTATGCTTAAGAATTAAAAAATTCCTATTTTAATAACTATCATATTTCCTTATGAAAAAAGTCATTTTTTTTTGTAAAAACATGATTTGTTATTTCACGTTTTTGTTTTTCATTCACATATTACACTTCTTTAACGGGTTTTAATGAATGTATTATTACAAATGTGAAAATTCATATTTTCATAATTACTATCATATTTCTTCATGAAAAAAGTCATATTTTGTCAAACATTATATTTGATGATATTTTTTTCTGTTCACTTAATGAACATTTTTATAGGTTTTCATTAAATTATGCTTAAGAAAATGTAAATTAATATTTTCATAACTTTTTTATGCAACAATTATTGTATAAACATTATTTGTCATGTCACACTGTAAAAAATTACCTATAGAATCTACCCAAAAAATGTGAGGTAACAATTTGCATTCAGTCTGTTTGGGTAAATTTCACCCTATACTGTTCGTAAAGAGTACCTAAATAAATCAGCTATAACATGGCAATTGAAATTAGGTAAAATCTATTCATAATATTAGACAATGAATTACTTATTAAAAGTGAGTATTATTAACACCATTGTATTTTTTCAAATTATTTAATTATTGCTGTTATTAATTAACCAATATGACTAACCATTATTGAATCAGGAAGGTAAACTTACTAATAACATTAAAAAGTTATCAGACACAGTAGATCATGAATTTTTTAATAAACAACCAAAAATCAAACAAATGATTTTTTGCATATTCAGCAAGAACATATTAAAATCTTGATCACAAGAAATTGAGTTTTTTCCTTCAAACAGCATTATAAAAATACAAATAAAAAAATTAGGCTAACATTGCTCAAATAGTGTGTCTACTTGTTCATTAATTAAACTTAGGACGCCTATTTGTTCAAATAACAAACATCTATTTGAAATTTACCAATTACTGTATCCTGAGACACTAATACTTGAATAGATGTATTTTTTATGTATACAATGAGATACATTTCAAAACATTTTGACAATAACAACAACAACAAAAAAGGCAAGAAGCAGTCTATTCCATGAGTTTAATTTTGAGGCTGTGAACCATCTTGAGACACTTGCCTCCATCTAGTGCCAAAAGAAGTTTTTGAAATACTTCAAAAGTATTCTTGAGCTTCTTGGGATATTGGTTCTAAGGTTGAGGGCATAGATTAATCCTATCAACAACATGCATGCCTTGGTTTTGTATCCACACCCACTGATCACTTGGATGCCCTCTATCACAATAGATACGTCTACTGGATCGTCCTCAGCCATGGGATTATGGATCAAAAGCACCTTCATAGTTTGTTCTGTTTGGCCCTCCTGGTCATTTTTCATGTTTAATTGGCAGAAATAAACAACAATAAGAGAAAAATGTAATGCTTGAACCCAATAACATTTAGCAATCTAACCACATGCTGTAAATGAGAAAATTGTTCGTTTATAAGGCTGTCTGTAAACACCTTGTGTATATTGGTCATTTTGTAACTTACCTGGGAGTCTTGGAAGAGCTCTTCTTGCGGCTCCCCTAGGTACTCAATGAGGCATAAGAGCACTGCATCCCTTTTATTCTCAATACTCTGAGACTGTAAAGAGATGCATTTTAATGACCAGCATTTTTTCTACAAATTAGTATTTGCACTTTTGAGACTATTTGAACAAAAAAACATACCTTGAGTTTTCAATGTTGAGTTTAGCTGAGTATACTTAAACAGTCAAAGGCAGGCAAATTAACCTCATACAGACAAATGATCCAACTTGTACAGTAAACTCCAATTCCTATAGACAGACACATGCAGACTGGTATAAACATTTACATTTGCAACATTCCATTTAACATTTCAACATAACATTATAACAATTCTTAATTATTGACACATATATGGCATTGAACTAATCATAATTCATGGCTGCACATCTTAAAGTCAGTCATATTCATGTCACAACAGAAAAATGTGTGCAAATAGCCCCTTGTTGAAAAGCACTAATTTATATTAGTACAAACTACCTACAATTAGGTAGTGAAAGCATGATTTTTCATGTCACCTTTTTATTTTTCGTTTTAAAAATTTTACTTTTTAAAGTTTATTAATGATATGCTTATGAATATGAAAATTCGTAATTTAAAAACAACTATCAGATATGTTTGAAAAAAAGTAATATTTTAGTCAAACATGATTTGTCATGCTGCATTTTTCATCATTCGTTTTAAACTATAGTCAACCCCAGATAATTTGCAGTTCGAAACTCACGGCTCGGAAAAATCGCGAGTTCTCATTTGGGACCTATCTAACAGCAAGATGCGGATTATTTTAAAATTCGTGGGAATCCTCAGTGGGAACGAATGTTCAGGAATGTTAGGAATAACATTTGAAACTATGTATTCACTAACAAATTTCATATTTTTTTTTTAAACACATTATTGTATAAAAGTGACGTGCCAAATTAAACATGCGGATCATGAACACGGATAATCCGCTGTGGCGACCCCTAATGGGAGAAGTCGAAAGAAAGTTTTATTGTATAAAAGTGACAATGTCTAGATGAATTCATAAGGTGCAGGAATGCGTCCAAATTCACGGATTTTCGGAACTCGCGACTAAGAACCTTTTTATTGCACTTTTAACCATTTTGAATCAAATTATACTTGTAATTAAGAAAATCCTTTTTTTATGAATATGAAAATTAATATTTTCATAATAACTATAAATATTTTGGGAAAAAAGTAATATTTTTGTCAAAACATGATTTGTTATGACATATTTCATCATAAACATGTAAATGAATCGTGGACAATTGCATGCTGTATGTGCAAATAAGCGTTGGTTTGAAAAAACATTTTCCTGTCGTCCTACAAGGCTGAGACTTGTGGAATCGCGTTTTCAGATCCTAAGAAGCTCACTCTTGACAGCAATTACACGACCTTGCCAAACATAATCTGTTGATACGTTTTTAATGAGAAATGACTTTCTGAAGCATATTTTTTCACTTTTCACAGTTTTAACAGATTTTCGTGAAATTATGATTATGAAAATTTATATTTTCTAAATATATATAAATATTTTATGAAAGAAGTAATATTTTTGAAAAATTATTTAAAAATTATAAAGAAATAATTATTTGATGATAAACTCATTTTCTTGTGAGAATATGATTTGTCATGTCACCTTTTCCTTAATGTATTGCACATTTAAACGGTTTTTAGTGAAATTATTTTTATGAATATGAAAAATAACAATTTAAAAATAAATATATTTTTATTTAAAAAGTAATATGATCAAAACATGATTGTCACTTTTTTAGATTTTCGTTTTAATGAAATGCACCTTTTGACGGTTTTTAATGAAATTATGGTTATGAAAATGAAATCTCATTTTAAGAATACATATATTTTATATAAAAAGTAATACTGTTTTCAAAACATACTTTGTCATGTCATGTTTATCGTTTTTTGTTTGAAAGAATTGCACTTTTACACGATTTTTAAAGAAATTATAGTTATGAATATAAAAATTAATATTTTTTAAAAGGATTTGTCATTGTAATATCAAAAGATTTTTCATGTCACTGTTTTCATTTTTCATTTTTTAGAATTGCACCTTTTATTTGTTTTTAAGGAAACTTTTGAAAATATTTGTTGGGTGAAAAAAATTTTTTTTGTGAAAATATGATGTCACCTTTTCCTTCATGTAGTTCACTTTTTAACAGGTTTTAATAAATTGATGCTTATGAATTTGATATATATATTTATAGAATTATCATTTTCTAATAAAAAAGTAATATAAAAAAACTTGTCATGTCACTGTTTTCGTTTTAAATTTTAATGAATTGCACTAATGGTATAATTTGTGGTTTTTAAGGAAAAAAAAACAATTTTTAAGGAATTTAAGAAAATTCTGCTTATGAATATATAAATTCATATTAAAAAAGTGTTTTAAAAAAAAAAGAAGGGAGGGGAATTTGATTGGTTCTGTAACCTTATCTTACCTTCATGCATTTCACTTTTAAATTGATTTTATTGAAATTATGCTTTGAATATGAAATTTCTTTAGCTAGACAGCATCGGATGGTGGTCTGTAGGATGGTTTTGGAGGCGAAGAAGAAGAGGAGGAGAGTGAGGACTGCCAGAAGAATAAGATGGTGGAAACTGAAGGAGGAAGAGTGTAGTGTGAGGTTCAGGGAAGAGGTCAGACAGAGGCTCGGTGGTGGTGAAGAGGTGCTGGATGATTGGGTAACTACTGCAGTAGTGATGAGGGAGGCAGCTAGAAAAGTACTTGGTGTGACATATGGAAATAGAAAGGAAGACAAAGAGATAAGATAAGATAAGATAAGATAAGATAAGAACGATAAGATAAACCAGTGGGGAAATTTCTTTGTTACAGTAACATGAAAAAATAAAAAATAAATGCAAATATATAAAATAATAGACGAATAGACATACTATAGTATGCAAGTATATACACAACACAATGTATAAAAACAAATGAGGAAAAAGTACGTATTGCAGGTAGTATTGCACACAGGTGGTATTGCAGGTAATATTGCACACAGGTAGTATTATTACACAGTAAAACAACAGTAACTATTACACCATTGAACAGTAATAACAGTGTGTATTATGGTTAATGGTTCACTGGGAGCAGCTTCGTTTGTAAAGTCTAATAGCAGCAGGGAGAAAAGACCTTCTGTATCGACCTTCAGACACTTAGGATGTATCAGTCTGTCACTGAAGGAGCTGCTCAACGAGGTAACTGTTTCATACAGGGGGTGAGAGGCGTTCTGCAGTAATGATGATAGTTTTGCCACCATCCTCCTTTCTCCCACCTCCTGTACAGTGTCCAGGGAAATCCCCAGGACTGAGCTGGCCTTCCAGATCAGCTTGTCTAGATCTCCTGTCTGCAGTAGAGTTGCTGCTACCCCATCAGACCACACCATAGAATATGGCTGATGCCACAACAGAGTCAAAAAAGGTCTTCAATAGCTCTCCCTGCACTCCAAAAGACCTTAGTCTCCTCAGCAGAAAGAGTCTGCTCTGCTCTTTCTTATAAATTGCCTCAGTGTTGTCTGTCCAGTCCAGTTTGTTGTTTAGGTGAACACCCAGGTATTTGTAAGAGTCCACTCTCACAATGTCCTTTCCCTGAATGTTTACCAATGGAAATGATGGTGTGTTTGTGACTACGGAAATCCACCACCAGTTCTTTTCCCCGCGTTTATCTGGAGGCAGCTTCGTTGGCACCAGTCCACAAAGTCCAGTATCCAGGCAGACAGATGATGGTTCACTCCCATGTACACCAACTTATCCATCAGGAGCGCAGGATAGATGGTGTTAAAAGCACTAGAGAAGTCAAAAAACATGACTCTCACAGTGCTCCCAGCCATTTCCAGGTGTGAAATAGCCCGATTTAGGAGGAAGATGACAGTGTCTTTCACTCCAATGCCAGGTTGGTAGGCAAACTGAAGTGGATCCATTGATAGGCTCACCAGAGGTCGGAGATGAGTGAGCACCAGCCTCTCCAATGTCTTCATCAGATGGGAGGTCAGTGCTACTGGTCGGTAGTCCCCAAAGTCTTTTGGGTGCGACGTCTTTGAAACAGGCACCACGCAGGATGTTTTCCATAGCTGTGGCACCTTCCCCAGCTTCAGGCTCAGGTCAAACATGTACAGCAATATGCCGCACAGCTGGTCTGCACAGGTCTTTAGTAGCCTGGAGCTGATGCCTTCTGGGCCCGATGTGGTGGTGGAATGAGGAAGTGCAGGCGAGCATAAGGGGAAAGAGGTTAACAAAACAGAAGTGGGATCGACAGGGTGATGAGAAAAGTAGGCAGGAGTACAAGGAGATGCGGCAGCAGGTGTAAAGGGATGTGGCGAAAGCCAAAGAAAAGGCATACGAGGAGCTGTATGAGAGGTTGAACACTAAGGAAGGAGAAAAGGATTTGTACCGATTGGCCAGGCAGAGAGACCGAGTTGGGAAGGATGTGTTGCAAGTTAGAGCAATAAAGGATGGAGATGGAAATGTGTTGACTACCCATCACAGGAGAGTGTGTTGAGAAGGTGGAGGGAATATTTTGAGCAGCTGATGAACGAGGAAAATGAGAGAGAGAAGGTTGGATGATGTGGAGTTAGTAAAGCAGGAAGTGGATAGGATTAGTAAGGAGGAAGTGAAAGCAGCAATTAAGAGGATGAAGAGTGGAAAGTCGGTTGGACCAGATGACATACCGGTAGAAGCATGGAGATGTTTAGGAGAGATGGCAGTGGAGTTTTTAACCAGATTGTTTAACAAGATTCTGGAAGGTGAGAGAATGCCTGAGGAATGGAGAAGGGGTGTGCTGGTACCGATCTTTAAGCATAAGGGAGATGTGCAGACCTGCAGTAACTACAGGGGAATCAAGTTGATCAGTCACACCATGAAGTTATGGGAAAGAGTAGTGGAAGCCAGGCTGAGAGAAGAGGTGACCATCTGTGAGCAGCAGTATGGTTTCATGCTGAGGAAGAGCACCACAGATGCCTTGTTTGCTTTGAGAATGTTGATGGAGAAGTATAGAGAAGGTCAAAAGGAATTGCATTGCGTATTTGTTGATTTAGAGAAAGCGTACAACAGAGTGCCAAGAGAGGAGTTGTGGTATTGTATGACGAAGTCAGGTGTTAGGTCAGACAGGAGTCTCCCTGGACTATGATGTTTGTGGATGATATTGTGATTTGTGGTGAGAGTGGTGAGCAGGTTGAGAAGAGCTTGGAGAGGTGGAGGTACGCGTTGGAGAGAAGGGGAATGAAAGTCAGTAGGAGTAAGACAGAGTACATGTGCATAAAAGAGATGGAGGGCAGTGGAATGGTGCGGTTGCAGGGAGAAGAAGTGGAGGAGGTGGAGGAGTTCAGTTACCTGGGGTCAACAGTGCAAAGTAATGGAGAGTGTGTTAGGGAAGTACAAGGACGGACAAGATTAGAAATGAGTTTATTAGAGGGACAGCGCATGTAGGACGTTTTAGAGACAAGGTGAGGGAGGCGAGATTGAGATGGTTTGGACATGTGCAGAGGAGGGA
>JAAIIK010017899.1:2583-14521 GCA_014706435.1 Silurus glanis | reverse complement strand
GACCAACTTATCTTGCTATGGCTGATAAGGTCATCCCTTTGGCCTTCATCTGGACAACCTGCTGCCGGAGGCTTTCAGTCACTTTAGAACGGCCCACCATCTTGCAGAGTCAGTGAAACTGGAAGTTAGGCTGCCAGTTAAATAGGGGTTGACAGATAATCAAGGAAATTAGCACCAGGTACCAGATTAACACCAATAACTGGGAGGTATCTGAAAGTGTTCTCTAATTTTGATCAGTGTGTTTTCTGCAAAATAATGTTTTTTTTTTAAATGCCTTAGTTATTTTGTGGAAAAGGTGTTCTGGTAGCATGGTATAGACAGGACAAAAACTCCTTCAACTGTTGAGCAGTGAAGATGACATTATTTCAGAATTGTTCAATTGTTTATATATTGTTCTCTAATTTTGATCGCCAGTGTATATATGTTTATATATATATATATATATATATATATATATATATATATATATATATATATATAAAAACACAACAAATTATGTCCTTTAACGTAATGTAACATAATGCAAGATTTGCAATTGTGTTTGTATTATGTTACATTTCATGTGTCCACATATAGAAAACGCAATTGCAAATACACACACACGCACAAACTAAATGCACTTGTGTTGGATTTGTCAGTTGATCTTTTTTTATGAACCTCAACAGGAAGAACTCTTCAAACAAGAGAACGAGATGAGCAAAGGTAATACTGAAATGTAAAAAATACTGAGTTTCTGTATCTTTTGATTGAGTGTGTGTGCATGTGTGTGCACGTGTGTGTGTGTGTGTGTGTGTGTGTGTGTAATGTGTATGTGTATTTTCTTTTATTAAATATCAAAATTAAATTATCAAAATCAGGGATGTCAAAATTAACGCATTAATTAACATTTACACAAAATCATTTTAATGGCACCAATTTTATTAACATGGAATTAATGCAGCAGGCATTTCTGTGACTATTTTTATAAAAAATATAAATAAATAAATAAATAAATAAATATAAAAAAGGCAGAAATAAAAACCTTCAATGCAACACATATTTATTCACTTTATTCGTGTATTTCTTTACTCAGATATAAAAAATAAATAACTAAACTAAAAAAAAAAAACTCATGACAATCATTCACGATTAAATATTATAATCGATTGACAGCCCTAATATTAATATGACGCAAGGTCCAGTTTCCAGTGTGACACTAAAACAGGTAGTAATGACTGCACTTTACTTAAGAACATGTCAGAGCCCAAACTCCTTTATTTTAACTTGAGTAAAAAAAGTATATTCAGAATTTTTACCCGAGTATTTTAAGTCATGAGTATCTGTACTTCTTTAAGTAAAGTATGTGTGTACTTTTGCCACCTCTGTTGTTTTCTATAAAATAGTATGTAATTCTTTTATGGCCGCCTCATGACCTGTGTCCCATCCACTAATTCAACTCTTGGTTGTCTGTTCTTTTGAACATGTATTACTCTTGACAAATCACCCTTCAAGAAGAAGATATGTTTTGCTTCATTACTGCTGATTTTAATTACACATCAAGCACTTCCTTGTATATACAGTACTGACTTTGATGTGTACCATTTTTACAGACGCTAACACCAGTCAAAATCTGGATTTCCGAGTCCTGAGATTTAAAGTCAGTAGCCTCGAGAAACGTATCTGTTTAATAGAGGTACTTTTTTTTTTTATTATTTCAATGCAGTCGTAATTGAACTTTTAGTGAGAACTGTGACTAAATAAAACTACATGCACTTGTGTTGGATTTGTTAGATTTGTCAGTTGATGTTTGTTTTTGATCTTTAACAGGAAAAACTCTCCAAACTGGAGAACAATTTGAACAAAGGTAATACTGAAATCTTTCTAAATTTCTGTATATTTTTATGCATAAGGTATTTGCATTGACTGTAATTAATTGGTTACTGTCATTACAGAGAAAATTGATTCCTCCACTCAGACTGGGGATGAGCAGAAAGCTGACAAAGGTATTTAAATAGGACATGTTGTTAACTATTTTTTAGAGGATGTACAAGATGATCTTTGCATGTGATAAAACTAGTATGTACATTTTCTTCCAAAAGTATTGGAACATTTATTTTGTATGTAATAAAGAAAGAGTGGACAATGCAAAGATTTTAACCATCTTAATGAACCTAAATTTGAAACAGTCAGTTTTTATTGTACATGTTTTAATTAATTTTTTTATTGCAGGCCTTCAAAATAAAGAAAAGTCTTTGTCTCATCTGACCCACATCTCAGCATGCAGTCAAGTTCCCAAGTTTGGATCAGATCCTCCCAGGCATGCCATTCGTGTTCCAGCAGATCTGCCCTCCAAGCAGGAGAGCTCCGAACACGGGCACAAATATCCTATCTCAGGAAATAAAACTATTAACATCTCTGGCCAAGCTTTCACCAGGACAAACCCAACAGCAAAGAGAACTGCTTCAGACGTGTCACCACCCAGGATTGTTAAAAGTCCTCGACTTGATGCTGCTTCAGCTGATCCTGCAAACACAGCACACATGACACAATCTCTCATCTCCAGTGCATTAGAAACAGTGCAAAAGTTTTGTTATGATGTGTTACCTACAGACAGGATTCATGCACTTCTCAAAGGTACAAGTGACCTTCCTGTTCTGAGAGATGAAGAGAAAGCAGTCATTTCTGAGTTTTGTGTAAACGAGGTCAGTTCTTATCTTCTGTTTTATTTAGTGTGTATGCAATTCAAATTACTTTATTCTTTAGCGATTAATTTGTTTTTTCATTTTTTAAAGTCAATCCAATGTTCTTAGTTGATGTTTTTAAATTAAACAGTAGATATGATTTGTCACGTAAAATTTTATTCCCTAATGTTTGTTTTTATTACATGATTTGAATACATGTTTGATTTTGGATGATTATTTTCTTCCATCTCATTTAGTCCTCAGCAGAGATGTTTCTCTCAGTGATTTTAAACAAGATCAAGGCAGAGAGAGCGTCTATGGCACCTGAACTCCGGCAGTCTCTCTGTAGGGTTTATGTGGGTGTGTGTCAAAAGAGGAGAGACCATCACAAAGCACATGCCCTCGCCTACAGATTTCTTAAAGAAGGTGAGATTATATTTACATTTCATTACATATCTACTAAAAATTATCTGGACAATGATACAGAGAAGCCAATTGTGTCTTGTTTTTGGTGATGTATTTTTTTCTATACAGTGTATTTTCAGTCTGTGGTAATGTTTTGTTTTCTTCAACAGAATTTCCTGATTCCACCAAACTGATTATGGCGATGGTGACAGCATGGCCAAGTCTTTTTTCCATTGACAGCCCTTTATGCCGAGCCATTCACATAGTCAGCAAACTGAAAGCAAGGGGAAACATATTAGATTTGCTCAGCAAGTATCTGCACTGGGATGAGGTAAGTAGATGGATTACAGTGTTCATTTTAGAGTCATTTTATATTACTAGCAGACCAGAACAGTCATCAAACATCTTTATTCAACTGGACATGTTTATGTATTTTACTGCATTCTTAATCTACTTTTAATTTCCAAGTTTCAATGTCTCGTGAGATAAATTCCTCATAAATCCATGTTAAACTAAATCAACAAGTCATTAGTTCTTTTCTTTATAGTTCAAGTGAAAATTGTTACAGGACAGGATATTTTAATACCCATACGTGCATGCAGAATGGAGGTGATATAAACCCATGTGACACTGTGCCTGCTACTGAATAAACATAAATAAACTTACATTGTGCCTCAAATTGCGCACTACTCTAGAGCATAATTGAGTTCACCACCACAAGGGTCTTTAATAAAGTGCGCTATTTTAAATGTCTATTTTAAATATCCGGATGTCATCTGGAGGTCATTTTCTACGTCTCTTCTTGTATTAGGGTTAATAAATGGAAGTTATAAAAGGAGCAGAATGCATTTTTACAGTACAACCTCAGTATTTAAAGGATCTGCAATTGTGATTTTTTTTTTGTCAACTTTCAGTTACCAACAAATTATTGTAAACATTTTATTGAACTGTTTATTAAAGAGAAGATGTATTTTCTGCCAGGAGCCTCCAGAAAAAATCTACAGCACCATCACCAGCACACTGAAGGCTCTTCTTGAAGACAGCAGTCTGACCTTCCAGAAGAACAGCTGGTTTGGTGATGATCTCTGTCCTGCTGCCTGGGACTACGTATTCAGCCTGGATCTTCTGTGTGCACAACTGGGCTGGACATGGACTTTTACCAATATTTTAGGGTATTGAATGCAAAATGTCTTAAACCTATTTCATTCTTAGCTTCCTAGGTTTAATATAAAACATTATATAAATTGAAAACGTGCAAATGACAGACTCAATGTGTCGCAATATTATAGAGGCTAAAATATTGCAAATTTCCCATTCTTGTTGCATAAACTCACAATTGATCGTAAAACCACAATGGCCATTTTATTACTGTCACAAAAACAATTAATATATCCAATTTTTTATTTACTAGAAATGACATTTGGCAGACTCTGGACACTTTGCTGTTGCAAACAAGAACAGAGCAAACACCGTACCGAAACGTCTCTGTAGCAGCTGTTTTCAGGCTACTTGGTATGTTTCCTGTAAATCATGTTTTAGAGCATCATCTCACATTATTTCTAGGTTCCTCAGTTTTTCACTTGTGGTCTTTGTCCAACTCGAACAGGTCGACTTGGCCAACTAGGCCTTAAGGAGAACCTGGCAGTGTCAGTACGAAATCTTTTAAAAGGCATACATGAGTTTGGAAACCAAAAACTCTCAAAAGGTACAGTATTATTTATCTTTATTCTCTGATTTTTAGTTCTCTATAAACAAGAAAGTGCTTCAGCAAGTCCTAATTTTATGATGGATTTTGTGTGCAGATTTGCCGTGGGGGGTGCAGCTCGCAATGGTCTATGCCACTCATGATCTGGCACCCAGCAACCCCAAAGTCGCTCTGAAGACTGTAGAATCATGGCAGCAAAAAATCAGACAGCCTGTTCCCCTAGCCGTCACCAAGTGCCTTAAGCAAATCGGCTTCCTCTGTCACCAAAACAACTAAAAGACTTTAACACTTTTTAGATACATTTGATAGAAAGATATTTCTAAAACTTTCTATAGAAATGAATAAAATAAATTTTCTTTACTGCAATTTCTGTTGTCTAATATGGTTTATATCTATGTGGAAAAAGTCTGTATGCTATAGACTACCTGATGGAAGACCTCAGTCAGTTTGGATCAGGAACAGCAGATGTGTATTTTCAGTCACCAGCTGTTCACACTGTGAATCATGACTGTGCTGCAATGCACAGCTCCAATCATTAAGTTCACCAGTGACATGAGCATGGTGAATCTCACAGCAAGAATGACTGGACGGCTTTCAAACAGGAACTGCAGTGGATAATAAACTGGTGATGATTTAACCATCTTTGTGTTTACCTGTGGAGAACCTCTGCTGGTCTCTCAAATCCACCAGCATTGTGGATGATCACACACACCTTCTTTTGTACTTTATTCCACATGGATCATAAATGTAATGTGTTGTTTGCACATTTACATTTACATTTGTTTAGCAGATGCGATTGTCCAGAGCAACATACAAAAGTGCTTTGAGTCTCTAGCAATAAATAAACTACACTGTGACATTAACTTTCAATAACTTTCATACAACAATAAGGACACATAACAATCCATATTCTTCTCTTCCTGTCACCCTCTTCTCTCTCTCTCTCTCTCTCTCTCTCTCTCTCTCAAACTGAACATGCTCCTAAGGTTCCAGTGACCACTGTTCCTGCCCCTCTTCCCTGAGTGGATCTTCCCACTTCATCCAGGCCTGCCTCTGGATAGTGTTCTCTTCGACTGGAGGCCACTCTGTGCAGCTTGGGACGGTTTCTCATTAACACGGCAAATCAATGCCAAGTGTTGGACTGAATAGTCTATCTCTTCTCCGATCTTACATTTTAGGTAGCACCATGTAACGGTTTTAAAATGTTAGCATGGAGGAGAGAAGACGTGTTTGCAATGTACAGTGACATTTTATTACAAAAGTTTAAATGAAGTTAAAATCTCTAATGAGCCTTTCTGTTTCTTGCAGTTACAGAGGGCAGCTTTGACTGGACACCTCAAAGTTTTTGGTTACTATACAGCAAGGCTTGTTAGTCTAGGGGTATGATTCTCGCTTCGGGTGTGAGAGGGCCCGGGTACAACTACCGGACAAGCCCAGGTTTTACACGGAATAAACTTAGTGAGGGTGGAAAAGTGATATCAGAACACTGTATAGTTAGAACACTTCTAGCTTGCTGCATGTTCCCTCACAAAACCAAAGAGGTTGAAATCCTTTAAGATCAATTTTTTCTCCTAAAGCTGCTGTGGTATCTGGAGTTCAACTTGAGTCCTGTAAGGTTGGAATGTTGGCCAGATGCTTCCATTTAAGGTAATGTAAGAGAAGGCCAAGTGTTTATATTAGTGTCAGGACCATGAGGGTGTAGTGGATTGGTGTGCTGTTTTTGGAATCTGTACAAGTTGACTTATGGGCCAAGGTTTATGGTTGCATGCCTATGGGAGAGGAGTTCCTTATGCTTCGCCTTACTTGGAAAATGAACTCTGTTACAGCTGGTATACATTAAGCTGATGGCAATAACGACCCCTCTATATAAGATGGGTTTAGAACGGAGATCGGGAGAGCAATTCGCATTGGCACTGAATTCTCTCCGAGCAATCCTGGGTGCTCGTCTTAAGATGCTGAACTTCTTTGTAATAAACCTTTTTATATACAAGAAAGACGGTGTCTGCGGAGATTTTTTCCTTCATCATCTACACATCATCACCATCAAATAAACAACACTGCTGAGCCCAAAATTGCCTAAACAACTTGAAATTACTCTGGTTTTATGCTGAACAGTCTGTAAATCGATAACAAAGAAACAAAACAAACCTTGGACCTCTGGCTGGTTGGAACTCGCCTTCCCTACACCTGCATGTGCAGGGTATAGTGTCATTCCAGTGTTAAATCAATGCCAAATGTTACACTGCATAGTCTAGCTCTTCTCCAACAGAGCTGCTTCATTTCCTACAGTTATAGAGTGCAGTGTTGGCTAGACACCTTTAAGTTACCCTGTTTCTATATTGAAATCTCCTTTTCAGTATTATCTTACCTTTTAGGTAGCACCATGGCATATGCAGGGTATAGTGTTATTCCAGTGGCGAATCCATTCGAAATGTGGCTACTTGGTTGTCGTTTGGTTACTTGTTACATTAGTGGTCCACAAACAACCAAAATCTTGATGTGACCTTGCTCTTGTGTGGACATATTCTGAGGTTACTCTGGTGCACCGACCTTTGCCATGCGACCGGTGCTCCCTTCTCCTGGCTCGTTGGTCTAGGGGTATGATTCTCACTTTGGGTGCGAGAGGTCCTGGGTTCAAATCCCAGATGAGCCCCACCATTGCCATCAATAAACTTTGTTGGGGTGAACAAGAGCTACGTATCAGACAAATGTATAGCTGATAACTTGGTTCCCCACTTCAGGAACTCGAGCTGCGTCGAAACGCTATTGTGTCGGCTCATGAGTCCTCTGGCCTCCCCGCACCGCTTGGGGTCCGAGCTCACTCCACCCGGAGTGTGGCGGTCTCTACGGCCTTGTCCGCTGGAGTGTCACTCCGGGACATCTGTGACGCTGCGGGTTGGTCCACCCCGCTGACCTTTGTCAGGTTCTATGACCTTGACCTCAGAGCCACCCCGGGCTCCTCTGTCCTACGTGCTGGTGCCGAGGCCCTCACTCTCTAGGCAGGGTCTGGTTAGTGTGGCGTGATTGGACACTCGTTCCCATAGCGTTTCGATGCAGCTCGAGTTCCTGAAGGGGAATGTCTCTAGGTTACGACCGTAACCCTAGTTCCCCCGAGGGAACGAGACGCTGCGTCTCCGTGCCACACTCCCTGCATCCCTGCGGCGCTTACCTTCTCTCGCAGGAGCTAGCGTCTTGTCCATCTCGCAGCCATTTGTAGCTTCCTGTTTACACGACGTCGCCCGCTGATGACGTCACGTTCCAAACGCCTATTGGTCAGATTACACACGTGGTTCAGAGTGCGGTCACACACGGGCGTTCCCATAGCGTTTCGACGCAGCGTCTCGTTCCCTCGGGGAACTAGGGTTACGGTCGTAACCTAGAGACGTTCTTGTTGGTGCTTGTAACCTTATAGCACCAAAGACATTAAAATCCCTTGAGAGCGATCTCTTTAATATACTGAGGCCATAATTGCCTGACGACCTACAATTTACTCTGTTTTTATGCTGAACAGTCTGTAAATAGATTACAAAGAAACAAAAGGAATCTTGAACCTCTGGCTGTTTGGAGCTCGCCTTCCCTTCACCTACATGTGCAGGGTGTAGTGTCAATCCAGTGGTAAATTAATGCCAAGTGTTAGACTAAATAGTCTAGCTCTTCTCCTGCAGAGCTCCTTCATCTTTTATAGTTATAGAGGGTGTAGTTTATTTTGGTGGTGATGAAGTGTAGATGATGAAGGAAAAAATCTCAACTGACACCGTCTTTCTTGTATATCAAAAAAGGTTTATTACAGAAAGTTCAGCATCTTAAGACGAGCACCCAGGATTGCCCGGAGACGATTCAAAACCGATCGAATCGAATCCCCTTCTCCGTTCTAACTCATCTTATATAGGGGGGGTTGTTTTTGTCTACATCTTAATGTATACCAGATGTAAGTGAGCTCATTTCTCCCAGAATGTTAAACATAAAGAACATCTCCTTATATGGTCATGTAAGCATCGCCGTGTTCCATACGTCGACTCGTACAGATTTCAGAAACTGCACGTACACCCTCTAGAATCTTCTAACATAAAAACTTGGCCCAGACTCTAATATAAACATTATCTTAAATGGAAACATCTGGCCAACATTCCAACCGTACAGAAATCAAGTTGAATTTCAGATACCACAAGGGCAAGATTGGCTGGACACTTTAAATTACTCTGTTTTTGTTATTGAAATCTTTCTTTCAGTACTATCTTACATTTTAGGTAGCACTTGGCATTGCACTTTCTTCAATAAGAACCCCGAAAACAATTCACTACATAACTAATGCTTTGAAATAGGACCAATTCTCCCAGACATTGCTCTGCACTTTCAAATCAAAAGCATGTCATAACTCAGACCCCGTGTCCGAGTAGACATTACAATTAAGTGGCTCAATACTCAAATTAGTTTTCGCTATACACTAATCAATTACCAATAAGTTTCAAAACTTCAAATAATATATAAACAAACTAGATGAAGACATCTTCCAGTCATAAATGAGAAGGAGCAAATCAGCTTTATTGCAGTCACTTCAGGCCCATCCCATGGAGTTCTCGGGAGAGAACCATCCTGACAGCAATGGCACCTGTCAGCTTTCACATGCGAATTTGATATAAACAATCCTTACTTTTTATATCTTACACCTAGTAAATTTTACATATTTTGTCTAATATCTCCTCCCTCACAGTTGACATACACCAACCATTTTACGGGGCTAAGCATATCCCACCTTTTGCTTACGTGTTTTCTGGTAAGTTTCTACCTATTCTTAGTAAAATTCCACCCATTTCCAGGAGGCCTCGTTCACCTCCAACAAACATCTCTTGATAGTGACCATGTCTTTAAAAAAAAAATCCCCTGATCATGCACTTTTGCACGCAAAGCAACAGATCATCCGCCGCAATATTCACACCTTTTCTTAAAATCTTGTCTGGGTTTTTCCTATGTCTGCAAATCATCCTTTGTTTTGTTTTGTGTAGACTTGGTATAGAAACGTGTTAGTTTTTTACTAGTTTTACAAACCAGGGCTATAGTTTTAACACACCAGCACTTTTCTCCAAAAGCTTTTCCTATTTTTCATAGCTCTCGTCTTTTACTTAGTTTTTCTTAAAATCTTCTTAAAATATATTTCTTATGCCATTATACTTATTTATATAACATTTCCTGTCTTACTCTCATCCTGTCTGCATCTTAAGCTAATGCTCTCATAGAAACATCTTACTTCCAGTGTGTTTTGGACATTGTACCTCATACAAATTCTTGCTATTCTCCTACGTTCTTTATTATCTGACAAATGTGTTGTGCCTATTAACCTATTACTCTTCTCAATTTTTATATATTTTTATATGATTTTTCCACTTAAGTTTCTCCTTGTGTTTTGAATATATGTGCATATGCTGTTTGAGTAAAGTTAAGGCATGTTGCCTGCATGCTGCTTGCTTATTTTACTATTTTTATTTTAAATTACAGTGCCTTGCGAAAGTATTCGGCCCCCTTGAACTTTGCGACCTTTTGCCACATTTCAGGCTTCAAACATAAAGATATAAAACTGTAATTTTTTGTGAAGAATCAATAACAAGTGGGACACAATCATGAAGTGGAACGAAATTTATTGGATATTTCAAACTTTTTTAACAAATAAAAAACTGAAAAATTGGGCGTGCAAAATTATTCAGCCCCCTTAAGTTAATACTTTGTAGCGCCACCTTTTGCTGCGATTACAGCTGTAAGTCGCTTGGGGTATGTCTCTATCAGTTTTGCACATCGAGAGACTGAAATCTTTGCCCATTCCTCCTTGCAAAACAGCTCGAGCTCAGTGAGGTTGGATGGAGAGCATTTGTGAACAGCAGTTTTCAGTTCTTTCCACAGATTCTCGATTGGATTCAGGTCTGGACTTTGACTTGGCCATTCTAACACCTGGATATGTTTATTTGTGAACCATTCCATTGTAGATTTTGCTTTATGTTTTGGATCATTGTCTTGTTGGAAGACAAATCTCCGTCCCAGTCTCAGGTCTTTTGCAGACTCCATCAGGTTTTCTTCCAGAATGGTCCTGTATTTGGCTCCATCCATCTTCCCATCAATTTTAACCATCTTCCCTGTCCCTGCTGAAGAAAAGCAGGCCCAAACCATGATGCTGCCACCACCATGTTTGACAGTGGGGATGGTGTGTTCAGGGTGATGAGCTGTGTTGCTTTTACGCCAAACATAACGTTTTGCATTGTTGCCAAAAAGTTCGATTTTGGTTTCATCTGACCAGAACACCTTCTTCCACATGTTTGGTGTGTCTCCCAGGTGGCTTGTGGCAAACTTTAAACGACACTTTTTATGGATATCTTTAAGTAATGGCTTTCTTCTTGCCACTCTTCCATAAAGGCCAGATTTGTGCAGTATACGACTGATTGTTGTCCTATGGACAGAGTCTCCCACCTCAGCTGTAGATCTCTGCAGTTCATCCAGAGTGATCATGGGCCTCTTGGCTGCATCTCTGATCAGTCTTCTCCTTGTATGAGCTGAAAGTTTAGAGGGACGGCCAGGTCTTGGTAGATTTGCAGTGGTCTGATACTCCTTCCATTTCAATATTATCGCTTGCACAGTGCTCCTTGGGATGTTTAAAGCTTGGGAAATCTTTTTGTATCCAAATCCGGCTTTAAACTTCTCCACAACAGTATCTCGGACCTGCCTGGTGTGTTCCTTGTTCTTCATGATGCTCTCTGCGCTTTAAATGGACCTCTGAGACTATCACAGTGCAGGTGCATTTATACGGAGACTTGATTACACACAGGTGGATTCTACTTATCATCATTAGTCATTTAGGTCAACATTGGATCATTCAGAGATCCTCACTGAACTTCTGGAGAGAGTTTGCTGCACTGAAAGTAAAGGGGCTGAATAATTTTGCACGCCCAATTTATCAGTTTTTTATTTGTTAAAAAAGTTTGAGATATCCAATAAATTTCGTTCCACTTCATGATTGTGTCCCACTTGTTGATTCTTCACAAAAAATTACAGTTTTATATCTTTATGTTTGAAGCCTGAAATGTGGCAAAAGGTCGCAAAGTTCAAGGGGGCCGAATACTTTCGCAAGGCACTGTATGTATATATATATATATATATATATATATATATATATATATATATATAT
>JAAIIK010017896.1:1797-14096 GCA_014706435.1 Silurus glanis | reverse complement strand
TTGATTACACACACGCTAGATAAGGTTTAAAATATTTTTTCTCGACATTACTCCCCCCTCTGAGACTTTATAGTCTCACATTCCGCTTGCTTCCGTGATAACCCATCATTAATCATTCGTCATGTAATACAGCACTAAAACAAAGTAAAAAGTTTTGAGTTCTTTGGCACATCTAGTTTTCTTCTGACCCAGATACTTTACGTATCGCAGGGGGTCTTGTTGGAGCCCTGGAAGAGGTTACTAGCACTTTACCAGGCACTCGTGTGTTGACATCCATGACAGAAATCTACTAGATCCATAGGTTGGCCCCAGGAGAAAGTCTGTTTAAGGCTTAACATCCTCGGTGATCAAAAATGGTCAAAAATCAAACGCGACATGACCTTAAAACCAAAGTAAAAATCAATATCATCAAAACACGAATCGAAATCAAACTAACCGGAAAATTGAACCAAATCAAATCAAAATAAATCAAAGAATCAAAGAATCAAAATAAATAAAAAATCGAAGTCGACATTACTCCCACCCTCTCAACAGTGGGTATGCCTAATCACAACATGATGAACTAGGAGTGGGCGAAAAACCCTGACATCAGCCAATTATCAGGGAAAATTCCCACTCTGCCCGCCAGTGGCGCGACAGTGGACTCACCACCAAGGTCATCCTTAGTCGTGATTGTACACGCAGCTAAACGTAAGACACATAAAAATAGATGAGAATGAAAATAAAACAATACAGTCAGTTTAAATGTGACCGAACTATGGAACAGGAGACAACCGTTTAATCCACTGCGGCAGGGGAACGGATATAGGGTGGCCAGACCGCAACGCAAACCACACAGCGTTGTGCCATCTGAGTCGAGAATGTCTACCTCGCGATGAAACAACACCTGAGTCCATGCTGTTCGTGTGGCATCTACGAACAAGGGTAGGACGGCAGTGCCAGTCCCGATGTCTCGCTGGTTCCGTTGTCCATAGAACATAACCACAGAAGGTAATGGTGTAGTATGTTACAGTAGTGCGTTGCAAGACGGAGTTCGTGATCAGGAAACTGTGAGTGCTTGGGGCTCCTAGTGAGCGAGGAGGAACCCCAAATGATTCGGCCAGAGAAATAGCTCGGCGCACACTGAAGATACGGGTGACTAGCTGGATTCCACCAGGAAGATCATAGACGGAGTTCTGAATGGAGTCTAACCACATTCCCTCTGGCGAAAACATGTTAGCATGGTGCACGACGGCTGTCACTGGTCTGCGTTGGTCCTCATCAGTTGCCCAAACAAATTCATCTCTTTCTGGAGGAAACCTGAACCATTCGCGGGGTCCGTCATAGCACTGTTCACCCAAAGGACAGGTGTCCTGCCCCTGGCACCAGAGGCAGTGCGTCTGAAGGTCAAAGGCGAGGGAATCACAGGCATCGCAGGGACCCCTGAATGTGTCGAAATCAAAATGATACCCCTCAGTACATGCGTCAGCGAATGCACACACGCCAGGAAACAGCCGCAGATTTGACAGTAGCCACCTGGGTCTTCCAGTGGCCATGTTCCTGCACACAACATGAAGTACTCACAACAACAACATGGTTTATACAACATAATTAAAACGACAGGCATGCGAAGCAGCTTTTTTTTTTTTTTTTTTATGACAGCGGGAAATATAGAATTGAGACTTAGGTGTTATGACATCATCACCGTGATCAATAATCAAACGCCGATAGATAGATAGCTAGATAGATAGATATACATATATAGTAAAAAGGATATGTCTGGTGAAAGCTATTTGTCCTCTTTATCCAGGGCCAAACACCCTGCGTCCATTTCCACATAGACATTATGGTCCATAGCAGCATAGATGTGGTCTGCAGGTGATTCCTGTACGGTAACAGCAGACACCGGGAGCTGTACAAATTGTCCGAACAGTGAGTGCACAGTCTTGCTAATAAGAGCACGGAGACGGGGAATTCCACAGCAAACAAAACACGCCACGGCTACAAGAATAATGGCAAATGTAGTTCCAATACGCACCAGTCCCACCAACCAGTTTGAGGAAAAAAGCCAACCTAACCAACTGGAAAAAGCAGATTCCTTCGCATTATTTGAGACCATCTCATCACGGGCTTTCACCATACGGTCTAGCAGAGCGTGTAGCGGACCCGCAGGACCAGTGTGAAGAGGAATAACCGCGCAACAGTCCTCCCCAATAAGTTGACACACACCTTGGTCTGGACCACGCATTTTGTCAATAGCGAACCTATTCTATACTGCCATCAATGTAGTGGCATGGAGTTGTTCTGAAATTAGTTGTAAGGCTTCAATTGTGTGACTGATAAAACGTTGTTGATTGTACCAAATATAATTTATCCAGGCCATATTACGATCTATCTGGATCCAAGGGAGAAAACATGCTAATGTATTGGAGGCGGCTCTGTCTAGAGCAACAAAGTCGGCCGGAATACCTAGCTGGTGTGCCTTTCCAACTAATAGTGATCTGAGGGTCTGGGCCCCATGAGTGTAATCTGGAACCATTAGTGATTGTAAGATACTTTTCCTTGTAATTATCCACAACATTGGACAGAATGGTTTTCTCGATGTCACCCATGGACGTGCTTCGACGTTTTCTTGATGTAAACAGTTCATTTAAACGGGTCTCATTCACTGCCATTACAATGAGGCGTCCTTCTAGAACTACTGGTGCACAGCGACCGTGCCACAGGTTAGGTAGAACCTGCAGCACCTCATTTCCGCCACAAAACCAGAATATGTCTGCTATAGGCAAAGTGCCCATTCTCAAGCTTGGGACATGAAATGGTCTATTTGTTTTGGGGTCGCATTTTTGTGTGGAGGAATTACAGGAAGATCTTAAGTTAAGCATGTGGAACGCCGCATCAATCTGTTGTTCACATGCCTCACCAGGTAGTGAACCCACATCTGCTGCTCCATTGGATCGAATGCATAACGGGAAAGTTTGTCCTGGATGCATTGTCACTCGCAAATCATCATTACTAAGTGTGGCTAGGGGCTGATACTCACATGCAGAACTACGTAAGCGCATCCACTCGGTTCCATAATTAACAGCAGCTGACCGTAACAGACATATAGCTGGACAAAGATGTGTGGTGTTGTAGGGTGCCTTGTCACATGCTTCTAGACCTACTGTCGGCATAACCCGAGGTGGACGACTAGATCTCTTGTCACATACAATACACGTAGAGTGAGGTACTGCTGCACGTGCTGAATCTACCATCCATTGTCTGTACAGGTTAAGGTTTGGCTGAATTCTTGTAGTTACATTATGCTGTATTACGGATGTCACATTGATCCTTTCTATGCCCAATCTCCTTTTGTGGGGTGAGCCTGCTTGGGTCGTGGGGGATTGCTTGTCATGGTCTCACAGGTAGATCGATATCTAAATCCACTAGATCTTGTAGATTAAGGGTGTCAAACTGTTCAGGTGGAGTGAAAGAGTTGTCTGCGTCGTCTAGTAGTCTATGAATAGTCTCTTCCACTTTGTCAGAGTCTAGTGTGTCGTGCGGTGGTCGTGAATCAACCTGATATGAACAGCCTGCCACCTGTTCCCCTTCACCAGGTCGTGGCTGTTTGGTCTCTGGCTGTTTGGTTTTGGCACGTGTTCTGTATGCTGGCCCTCTGTCCTGTGCAGGGCCTGCGTCGTCGTCGTCGCCTTCTGAGTCGTCAGAGTGGGCACAGTGTGCCAACTCAGCCTGAGATTTCCTCCACTGTGGTCCTTTCACCGCAGCTCTGCAACAATGGTTAAGATGATACCAGTGTTCCTTACCTTCGACCTTGACTGCGGTAGGAGTTGCTAGTACCACCTTGAATGGGCCTTCACGTCGTGGCTCACTCCAGTGTTTCCTTTTAAACACTTTGATGTACACGTAATCACCTGGTTGCACCTGCTGCAGTGGCTCATCAACTTGTGCCCCATGTGTGGCTTCACAGACCTGTGAACATAAAGTTCTATGTATTTGCGTCAGATGTTTGCAATAACTGGACATGTCTGCTTCAAGTTGGTCAAGCGAGGAGCCTGTGTAAGGTCCTTGTGTAAGAGAAACTGGCATGGGTCGCCCTGTCAGTAGCTCATGCTGTGTCAGGTGTGTGTTGCGATTTGTTTGAGAGCGCATTTTCATCAACGCCAGCGGAAGAGCTTGTACCCAATTTAACTCTGTGCTAGCACAAATTTTTGCTATTTTCTCCTTCAACACCCCATTTGCTCTCTCAACCATTCCCTGTGACTGTGGATGGTAAACACACCCCATTCTCTGCTTGATACACAAAGCTTCTGAAATCGCCTTGATCACATTATTCACGAAATGAGGTCCATTGTCAGAGCTCAACTTATCAGGTATCCCAAACCTTGGAATCACTTCCCTGATCAGAAACTTAGCTACGGTCTTTGCGTCATTCTTGGCAGTAGCTGTTGCCTCCACCCATCTGCTAAACCGATCTATTACTACCAAAATATACCTTTTCCCTTCCTTCCTGTCTGCCATGTCCACAAAGTCCATCATCAAATGTTGAAATGGTCCCCTTGGTTCAGGAATGTGACTGATTGGTGCTGTGAAATGTTTTCTGACATTACGTGCTGCACATAGTTCACAGGACCTCAGGAATTTGTCCACCATACTGGCCAGATATGGCGACCACCAATTCCTTCGGATTGTGTCTATTGTCTCCCTACGATTACAGTGATCTACCCCATGTGCTTCCGCGATGAGTTTGGGCAAAAGGGCTAACGGTGCCACCCACACCCCATCAACACTCCTCCATAACCCTGTGTTGGAGTCTTGTACTGCACCTCGTTTCTTCCACCTCTCTTTCTCTTCCCCACTTGCTACATCCTGATATTCCCCAAGATCTTCTTCTGTCACCTGCCCTCGTACTTCCTCGTGCTCTTCATCCTGCACCATCACTTTCACACAGTCCTCGCCTATCGCTGCTCTCTTAGCTGCCTCATCCGCTGCTGCATTACCTCTACTGACTATCTCACCATCAGATTTGTGGGCTTTACATTTCACAATGGCTACTGCCTTTGGAAGCATCATTGCTTTGAGCAAATCAGAAATTGCGGGACCATGCAAAATGGATGATCCATCAGCTCTCTGGAAACCCCTTTGTTCCCAGATAGGTCCAAATGTGTGACATACCCCATGTGCATAGGCTGAATCAGTGTAGATAGTACACTTTCCCCCTGCTCCCAGCCTACATGCTGCTGTTAAGGCTTTTATTTCTGCCAATTGGGCAGAACAAGGTTGTGGCACACTTACACTAGTCAGTACTCGAAACGAGTCATCTTCCTCATCGTGCATGACCACGGCATATCCTGCTTTATTGCCATCATTCGCGCGATAGCATGAACCGTCCACAAACATGACAATTTGGGCATTTTGCAATGGTTGGTTCTCTAGGTCATCTCTGGCTTTTAGAAATTTCTCTGCTTCTGTAGTGCATTCATGGGGAATTCCCTCATCTGGTAAGACTACTCGATCAGCTGGTTTGATTGTGAGGCATCTCTCAATTGTTAGTTCTGGTGCAGACAGAATTACATCATACCCTGTCCTACGCGCATTTGTGATCACAAACTTTTGACTTGTCAGCAGAGCATGTAATGCATGTGAAGTGTACAGGGTTACTGGATGACCCATCGTGATTGTTGATGCTTTTTGATAGGCAAACGCTGCCGCTGCCAATCCTCTGTAACAAGGTGGCATGCCTTTTTCCACATTATCAAGAGCTGTGCTGTAGTATGCAATTGGCTTCTTTCCCATACTCTGTTGTTGTTGTGCTAAAATGGCTGATGCAAAACCTCGCCTTTCTGACACATAGAGGTGAAATGGTTTTGTATAGTCTGGACAGGCTAGTGCTAGGGCAGATTTTAGATCACTTTTGATCGTCTCAAAGGTTTTTCTGCCTTCCTCTGTCCAGATCAGACGTGCGCTAGATTTTGTCTGATCTGCTGCTTTCATCATGTCTCTGAGAGGTTGTGTTTTTAACGCAAAATCACAAATCCATGGCCTGCTGAAACCAGCTAAACCCAAGAATGACAACATCTGTTGCACCGTTTGAGGTTGTGGTGTTTTCTGAATTGCCTCTACATGTGAGGGTGAGATTTTACGTGTAGTGCCTTCGAGCACCCTACCCAAATATTCTACCTTTTGTTGGCAGAATTGCAATTTTTCTTTACTGACCTTGTGCCCATTGTGAGCTAGGGTTTCTAGGACCTTTAGCGAGTCCTTCATGCATTGCTCTTTAGTTTGACTGCAAATCAATAGGTCATCCACATATTGGAGCAGACTGCTCTGAATGTCCAGATTTGCCAGATCCCATGCTAACACCTGGTTAAAAATTGACGGGCTTTCACAATACCCTTGTGGCAGTCGGGTGTAGGTGTATTGCTTTCCCCCGTAAGTGAATGCAAACAAAAACTGAGACTCAGGATGCAGTGGTACACTAAAAAATGCTGAGCATAAATCAATCACAGTGTACCATTTAGTCCCTTCAGGGATGTTAGTTAACAAAGTGTGTGGATCAGGTACTACAGGATTTTCTGCTACCACAACACGATTTATTGGTCTTAAATCATGGACCAATCTCCATTTGTCTGAATTAGGTTTTCTGACCGGAAAAATGGGTGTGTTGCAAGGGCTTTTTGTTGGAGTTAACACTCCTGCTTCAATTAATCCCTCAATGGTTGGTCTTATCCCCTCTATTGCTTGCTGTGATAATGGGTATTGTTTCTGGTGAGGTAGTTGCACATTGGGTTTTAGTTGAATTTTTGCCAACCCTGATGACTTAACTAATCCTACATCTGTTTGATGTTTAGTCCACAGCTTTTCTGGAACCTGTTTCAGTACCTGTTCTTCTTCTGGTTCAGTCTGTTCTACCTTCTGCTGCCACTGTCCTACCTGCCCCTCTTGCGTTCTCACCTGCACCTGTCTGTTGATCAACACAGTGTGAGCTACCACACTGTCTCCCGCTGTTAGCTTTATGTTGAGATATTTCCTGTCTGACGACATACTCATATTTTCTTCCACTGGTATCCATTCAGTTATCTGACTTGCTTCTCTGACCATTGGCCCTAAGTCTTTGGATTTGAAATTCTGCCCGATCATTAGGGAGACATGAGGAACAGAATTCTTGACTGAATACCACTGAGCAATGTAAGATAAGATAAGATAAGATAAGATAAGATAAGATAAACCTTTATTCGTCCCACCGTGGGGAAATTTCTTTGTTACAGCAGTATGAAGAAAAATAAAAAATAAAAAATAAATGCAAATATATAAAAGAATAGACAAATAAGACATACTATAATATTACAAGTATAGCTGCTGCAACAGGCTGCCACTTGGGCGGCGCCTAAGTTACACATCTGGTCTAAGTTACACATGTGGCGCCTAAGTTACACATGTGGTCTGGTAGCTGTACTATTGCAGCTATCCCTTGGGGACCAATGATCACGTTTTCTGTTTTGAGACTGTACTGGTTTCCTTCTACATGTTCTCCCCACAACATCTCATATTCTTCATCTTGTCCCCCCTCATCATACTTTATGGTGCAATGCCATGGTTTTCTGGTTTCCACACAATCTGGACGCATGCTCGCATACCATATTTTCCAGAGGTCATACAACCTGTGAATTTCTGAGGATGTCTCTTCGAGTTCCAGCCAATAGACTTAATCTAGTGTTTGTCGTTCTGTTTTCCTTTCCACCATCACATACTGTTGAGCCAAGCATTCAGGAAGTTCGACCCACACTCCTGTAGGTCCACAGTAGATTTTTGCTCCTAGCTTGCACAGTACATCTCTGCCTAATAGGTTTGCTGGAGTATCGGGAGAATACAATAGTGGTGCTTGTACAGTGATTCCTTCTACTGTTATGTCTTGTGGCTCTGTGAATTGCAAAGTTTGAGTTTTACCCGAGAAGCCTACTGTCTTTACTGCTTTGCGTGAGAGGGGGAGCTTAGAGTCTTCTTTTCCAATGCTTGTGAATGTTGCTCCGGTGTCAATCAAAAACGATGTTTGGAGCTGGTTACTCACATTCACCATTATGGTTGGTTCTTGTGCAGGGTACAGTGAGGTGGGGCACTGTACCAGCTCCCCCTCTGGCTTCTCTGGGCATCTTCACATGTTAGCTTGAGGTGGCCCTGGGGGGCCGCCTCTGAAGTTTGCTTGAGTTTGTTGATTTTCTAGGTTCTGTCCCATCCATGGTCCTGCCCAATTTCCCGGAGCCTGCCAGCTTTGATTTTGTTGCTGGTTACCTTGCTGTTGTTTTATTGGATATGGGCAGTTTCTCATCATGTGATTGGGGTCTTGACAGTTCCAGCATCTTCCTCCTCTCGGTGGTTGATAATTTCTTGGTCTTGGTTGGAACATTCCTCCTCTTCCTCAGCCTCTTCCTTGTCCCCACCCTCTGTATTGTGGTGGATATTGTTGATTTGTTGGATAGGCCATCATTGGTTGTCCCACAGGCATTAGTTGCTGATTTCCTTGATCTGGTATGGTTTGACCAGCTGGATCCTGCTGCGCAGTGGTTGGTGCCATCATGACTGCTGCTTGTTTAGCTGAATTTTTCTCTTCTTTGCGTTTTTCTTGATTTTCTTGTTTGCTCCGTGTTAGCTCCCCGAGCTGTGCTTTGTGCAGCAATGTTATTAACTCTTCTGCTGTTTGTTTAGCTGCTTCCTTTTTCTTCCTATGCATTTCCACAGCATGTGTGACATTTGCCTGGAAAGATGCCCAGGGCATGGCATTAAGCCCTACAAATGATTCAAGCTTCTCTTGTACTTCACTTGGAAGTGCCCTTCTCACCATTATCTTGAACAATGTGATGTTAGCTGTTGTCTCATCCCATGCTGACCCCATCTCTTCAGCCCAAGCTTTCTGTAACCTAAGGATGAAAGCAGCAGCTCCCTCTTTTTCGTCTATTTTCAGGTTTTCCACCTTGGTTGGATCAGATTGAGTTGGGTATGCTGATCGAAGTGCATTCCATACGTCATTTCTTTTTGATCCAAATGCCCAGCGATCACACCTTTGATTCTTTCCCACCTCTCCTAGTTGTGCTTGATCCAATATTTCTATCATCTTAGCTTTTCCCAATGACTGTGTCAGGATTGCCTTGATATCCCCCATGGCCAACATCTGACCCATAGTTTGTTCTTCGAAACGTGTTATCCATCTTTGTGCTCCTTCACATATGTTAGGCAGTCTGCTTATCAGTCCTGTAAGGTCCATGAATGACCATGGTGTATATATTGGCTCTGCTCCTTTTATAATGACTGGCATCTGCAAAGGATTTTGATGTCTAAGACTTATCGCCTCTTCTTCCATGTTTTCCTCTTCATCATCTTGATTCACTCTTGTTGCTTGTGACCTTGTTATCCTGCGTTCCCCTGGGATATCCATCATTATTTCCCTTGTTGCTTTCTGACCTTTCTTCCTCCCATCCTTTGCGCTGTTTCTCGGTTGATTCATTGACAGTTGGAATTCTAGTCTATCTAGAAATTGTTGACACTGGTCTGCTGTTTCCAGGCTTCTTTGAGCTACTTTCTGCATCTCTGCCTCCAGCTGGGCGTTTTCTTGTTGGTATAGCTTCACCTTTAATTGGCAATTTTCACCCGTCACTTTCGTTATGATCTCCTTTGTATGATCCATTTCCCTTCGAGTGTCTTTTAGAATTTCTTCCATTCTTTCCATCCTCTCTTGGGTGTTTGCCAGTTCTTGTCTGTTTGCCGCACTCTCTTCTTCATGCAGCATCATTTCTTCTTGCAGAGTTTTCACCTCTGTGTGCATTGGATCATTTTTCCGTGGCATTTTGGGTGTCATTTCCAATATTCCGTGAACATGCACTTTTTCCCCTCTTTTTTGGCTCAGGACAACAAACTCCTCTTCATCCTTGCATTCTGCTCCCGAGTTCGAATCTTTCTTGCTTATATTTCTGTTTCTGATGTCTGGAAGAGATGTGGCTTTGTTTAGTCTTTTTCGTGCTTTCGGGGTACTTTCACACCTTCCATGCCTTCTTGGCTGCTTTTTCTGGTGATGACTTTGATTCTGGTCATATTCAGGTGGTTCTAGTTCTTCTCGCTCTCTCTCCCAGTCTTCAGGTGCGATATCTAGATCATAATCATGTGCATAGTCATAACCCCCTTCATCGCTGCTTTCTTCATCATCTCCCTCCTCCTCATCAGGATTTTCAAATAGCACTCTGTTTGTTTGTCTTGTTCTTCCCTTGTTTATCTTGTTGTCTATAGCTGGGAGTTCCATCCTCCCTTTGATCCGTCCTCCTGTTATGTCTAGTTGTACGTCATGATATTCTTTCTTTTTCTCTATTACTGGGTAGATGCCGGTTACCTCATGCTTCTTTACTTCAGAATATGGCGGTGGTTTTTTCTGTTCCTCAAACTCCTCCAATGGTGGGGCTGAAGCCTTTTCTGGCCCTTTTCCCTCTTTACTTCCTATTCCCTTCTCTATCCTCTCTCTGTGTGCTTTTAGCACTTCTCCCTCATGTTCAAACCACTCAATAATGTCCAATTTCCTTTCTGTCTTTTCCTTCTTCTCTTTTTTCACTTCTCCCCAATGTCTTATTCTGGCCCTCATTACATCGCACCTTTCTTTATTAAATGTTCCCTCTTCTGGCCATTGCAAATCCCCAGTTGTCAGGTCTTTCCATTTTTTCATGTATTTTTTTATCTCTTTTTCAGCTCCTTTATGCCTTAAAATTATCACATCCACAGGTGTGATTGTGGATTCTTCCGCACTCATGATGCACCCTTGTCTCTCTCTGTGTGCTTCTCTATGGTGGCCTGGGTTTCTATTTTTAGCGGACGACTTTAGGTAGACGTTTATCCGTCTCACTGTTTTACAAGGTCGTTTTGGATTTTTACGGCTTTGTCCACTTAACGAGTTGATTTTATCGACCAGAATTGAGGTAGCTGCACCTCTTTCCCACAACACCTCTCTGAGTTCTACTGCAACAGTTGCTGTCAGTCCTGAGCAATAATTAGATTGTTCAGGTACCTCTGCATTTAATTCTATCAATGGTTCCTCGTCTTCACTATTTGGGTCTGTTATGAAATCAAACAAGTGTATTACTGCTTTACTAGGTTTAGGGGCTTCCACCAGGGTGCGCAATACTGGGCTTAACAGTTGAGGTTTCCAGATGCTCTTTATCTTTTCATACCAGTCTTCCTCTGGGAATATCTGGTGTAACACATCAATGCCATGCAAACGTGTAATAGCCCACAATTTATCTTGTATCTGCTTCTCTGTCTGTCTCCTCTCTATACCGTTTCTATCTTTATATGTTCTCTCGTCCCAAAAATGAGTTCTAAGTCCGTTCGTTTCTATCTCTGTCTATTAAATCCATGCATTATTTTGCTATATTCCCTCTATTTTTATTTATTTATCTACTTATTTATTTATACTTTATTCAATCGCGCTGTGTGTGTGTATGGGCGTGTGCGAACGAGCGAGTGTCGTCACTATGTGTGTGTGTGTGTGTGTGTAGAACGCTCCGTGCGCCTATGCGCATGCGCGCCCCCCCTCGTGCGCTCCGTGTCTATATGCGCGTGCCCGCGCCCCCTCCTTTTGCGCTCCGTCTCTCGTCCACGCGCAGCTCTCCTGTACTTTAGCGTGTGTGAGTGTATACCATGCTATTTTATTAATAATACAGATATGACAATAATACAAGTATAATCACAATTTCATCATCTTCCCAATCAGCGCAAGCAAACAGCAAGCAATAGCAAAAACGCAAGCATGCATATAAATTCACAGACAAAACACAAGCATACATAGAAGTACACTCTTCAATCCAGCTTTCACCAACACGCTCTTCACAAATAATCTGACAACAAAACACTTACACAACTGCAGTTAACACAACGTACATGTACACATGGCCATCACTTCATATCCTCGGGTCCCACCCCGTACTCGTTACGGTGACTCTCCGAGACTTTTACTCTTATACTAGCAACTCACGACCTTTTAAATGTACCCTTTCCACACCAGGTTACGAAGCTGGATCCCCTAGTAAAGACCTATGGTATCTTTTCCTGTTTTTAGACCATATGAGAAGTGTTATCTTCTCACACCGTGACTTGAACCCAAATCACCAAGGCTTCACCTTTGGGTTTACACGATTTCGGTCTACATAGTCTGCAACCTATTAGACCATATGGAAAGTCTGACAGACTAAGGTACAAATAATTAGCCGTAGTTCTACGTGGGTCCCACCCTGCGCCTCTTATACGCAGTGACTCTCCACCTCACAACTTTATTTCACGTGGGTCCC
>JAAIIK010017895.1:630-24615 GCA_014706435.1 Silurus glanis | reverse complement strand
ACACACACACACACACACACACACACACACACACACACACACACACACACACGAATCAGAGAGTGACGCTCAGGTTAGCCGAGATCTGTTCTGCAGTATGGAATGAAGTCCCAGTTCCATCTACTAGTGTGTTTGTGTGTGTGTATGTGTGTTGGATGTGTATATCAGAACCAGATCAGATCACTACAGATCACTAGTTTACTATAGATCACTACAAATCACTTTTAACCAACACCAGATCCAGAGTAACCATGACGTCACCCTCCCACAATGTAAACATTTGAAATGACTTTTCTGATGTGTCACAGCTGGATGTGATCTGTAGGGCACCAACAAGAAACACTGATTCATGCCCATTTTTACTCACGGTTACTATGGCAACAGCAGTATATAAACCTCTTTGAGCTACAGCATTGTATAAAGTAATGACTGGAGCATATTTCTGTGTTGTGTTGATCAGGGGAGGAGGTCTGGGTCTGGTGTTAGCGAGCGCTGGGTTTGGGATGCTAACGGCACCCATCATGGAGCTGCACAACCAGAAAGGCTACTTCCTACACCATGTGATCTTCGCCTGCTGCACGCTCATTTGCATTATCTGCATCCTGCTGCTCCCTGAGTCGCGCCACCAACCCCTCCCAGAGTCTCTAGCTGAGGGAGAGGGCTACACCCGCCATCCTCTGCTGCCCCCCCACAAGAAACCTGCAGAACAGCTTCACCTGCTGCCTGGCCCCCACGGCCGTGCCTACGCCAATGACGAACACACAGCTGAGCGCGCTAGCGACTACTCCAACGTCAGAGGAACGCCTCTGCGAGAGGTTGCCGTCTCCACCGTTGAGTCCACAGCATCGTCCACCATCGCTCCTGAAGACGACCCTGCTGAAGAACCGGGAGACGAACTTAATGCTGTGAGACTTAACGTTCTCAGGCACATCGACAACTCGAAGCCTGCAGCAATTGATTCACTTCCTGATCTTATTGTTAATGCCCCACCCCCTGATGCCCCAGAATCCCCACCCACTCTTCACAGTAGCCCATCCCCATACACCCTAGACTGTGAAACACTACCCAAAATGGATGATGTCACCAGGTCTCCAGGAGGTAAATCGGTGGACCTTCCTGAACTTGTAACTCCACCCATTACACATGTAGCACCATCCACACTTTCATCCTTCCCCCCTCCATCCTCTTCCTCTCCTATAGACTCTAATCCTCTGCTGTCTCCATTCCCTCCATCAGACTCCTCCCCTTTAGAGCCTTCTTCACCATCCATTTTAGATGAAACTGTGATACGGTCTTTACCTCTGACTGTGAAAGATCCTGTCCCCCCCTCAAAAGTGGACTCTACCACATCCTCTCCCATAGACTCAGCTGTGGACTGTACCATCAGCACTGCTAATGGGGGAGCGTCTTCCTGATGGGCATCAGCATATGGTGGAAAAGTTTTGTGAAATCCTTTGGCTTCTTTAGTCAAGCTGCTGCGAAGGGATTTACTGACACACACAAAAGGGAGGAGTTTGATGTCACATGGGAGCTTTCCAGGTGGTGATTGGCGGCAATAGGTGTCACCGTGAAGACACTGGAATCACTGCTGCTGTGTGAAGTGAAAAACTAACACTCTACTGACTAATGAAAAAAAAAATGCTGATGTGTCCAAATTCACTGCAGACTAGTTTTAGTGTACTTTTTATTAGTGTGCTTTGTAAAAAAGTGCTAAATGAGACATGTCCAAAAGGGAGGTTTTCCTTCCCTACACAGCCAATGCAGCCACTAAGTGTGTGTGTGTGTGTGTGTGTGTGTGTGTGTGTGGTGCCATCCTGAAAGTCTTAAAACAATCTAAACTGTAATCCCTATACCCTGATGAGTGAATCCCTAATCCCTAGTCTCTAATCTCTTGGTCCTAATCCCTGTGTTCACTAACCCCAGCCTGCTGGTCTTCACCAGACCCACTGCAGTGTTCCTTAGGACTGGAGAGAGGGAAGAAAACACCAACAGGGTGTCAATTGACTTATAACCTCAGATATGATCTCTGGAGTGTACACACACACACACACACACACTCGCACACACACTCGCACTCGCAAACACTCTCACTCACACACACCCCTCAGTGTTAACCCGGCGCTCCAGTGAGAGATGAACTCAGTGTTTTATTTATAGTGTATGAACTGACATGTATTTCAGCATTACAAGGTCATTGAGGTCATCAGTCAGTTGTTAGTTTTTCATCTGGACCTTCACACAGTTTAGGGACAGAACACTGGACTTATCCCCTACCCCTAAACACTGATCCCTAACAACTAATCTCTAAACACTGATCCCTAACAACTAATCTTTGAACACTGATCCCTAACCACGATCCCTAACCACAATCCCTAAACACTGATCCCTAAACACTGATCCCTAACAACTAATCTCTGAACACTGATCCCTAACCACGATCCCTAACCACGATCCCTAAACACTGATCCCTAAACACTGATCCCTAACAACTAATCTCTGAACACTGATCCCTAACCACGATCCCTAAACACTGATCCATAACCACGATCCATAACCACTGATCCCTAACCACGATCCCTAAACACTGATCCCTAACAACTAATCTCTGACCACGATCCCTAAACACTAACTGTAATCCCTAATCCCTTAATATTTTGTTGAAAGATGACGAATGGTGTAATAAATAATGGTGTGTGTGTGTGTGTGTGTGTGTGTGTTTGTCACGATCACTATTGTAACAAAGCATGTAAACATGATGCTGAAGAAGATAACGTGGACTCATGTAAAGCTATGTGATGTTGTAACACACACACAATGTTGATGTAACTGTGTTGTGGCTTCAAATTGAGGTTGTTTTTTCAATAAGAAAATGTAAATAAAAAAAAACACACACACAAGGGGCGTGGCTACTGGGGAATCAATAAGGTATTTATTTACTGATGTTTTAGTGCCATGTGAAACGTAAATTTTTCTTTTATATTAATGAATGCCGGCTTCACCACACACACACACACACACACACACACATACATTCATTAGCCTATTTTTCTAGACTTTTTTTACACAAGCATTCAGAAGCAGAAACTCTTCTTGACCTTGAGATGCCCTTTATCCATACATTACTGTAACAATGGGGAGTGAGGAGACCAACACACTGGAGTGTAGGTGGGGGAGGGTGGAGTGTAGGTGGGGTGGGGGTGGAGTGTAGGTGGGGTGGGGTGGGGGTGGGGTGGAGTGTAGGTGCGGTGAGGGTGGAGTGTAGGTGGGGTGGGGTGGAGGTGGGGTGGAGTGTAGGTGCAGTGAGGGTGGAGTGTAGGTGGGGTGAGGGTGGAGTGTAGGTGGGGGTGGAGTGTAGGTGGGGTGAGGGTGGAGTTCAGGTGGGGTGAGGGTGGAGTGTAGGTGGGGGTGGAGTGATTGCATCACACTAAAATACAAGAAGTGGAGAGAATGGATTTTGAATCCTGAATTAATTTGTTACTCTGATGATTATTGTAGCTGCAGGAAGTGAAGTACTGAAGATCTGATCTGCCAAATCTTTTATCCAGACTCACATATGTGGTGTTTTTCCTCAGTGCCATGAGAACAGTGTGTGTGTGTGTGTGTGTGTGTGTGTGTGTGTGTGTTCGTATGGGTTCATGTGTGTTTCTCTGCCAGAGATAACATCATTAATAAAGAGTTAAATCATCTCAAAGAACATTGTGAAGCTAACCTGCTGCCTGAAACACGTTTGTTATTACCACATTAGCATGGTGCTGGTGTAACACCTAGCTTTAAACCTTCTCACAAATCAATATACAATCAGCAAGAAATCCAATACAGACGTACAGATATTGAAAAGCATCAGATCGTTCCCTTGTGAATTCTTTCCCACGTGAGGATGAGCTGAGTTTGTGTTGTGGAGTAGAGTGAGAGCAAAACAGTGATGAAGTGCGATGAAGATGAATTCCTGGTGAGTGATCTCATGCAGTCTTCCACAGATTCGAGAGGTATAAGAGATGAAAAATGGGTTGTTCAATAAACAAACACAGTGAATCCTCTTGGTCTCGGTTGTGTTGCAGTTGTGTGCTGTTTTTCTCAGTCACAGATAAAACCATCTGCATATAAACACAAAATACACATGTGCTTGATGCTCAAACACACGTACAAACCTGGTGTACGTACAAAAATAAGGACCAACTTACATTTCAGTGTAAGAAAAAGTATTTCCTCAAACTAAGGCACAAACCAGGGACCGCAAAAGTGAGAAAGATCTTCCATGTGGTTAGTGCACTACTTCCTGCCCTGCTTCTGCACTTCCTGTTATGGGGCCACTGGATTCACCTGAAGACAGAAAGTGCTGACTCAGTGTTCACTCCATTCAAGTGTCCCTCACTGAGCCTCACTGTCCCTTTAAACCTGTTCTTCCTGTAGTTCCTCTCAGTAATGTGGGACTGTACACACACATATGAGGAGTGATGTAGAACTCTCAGGTCTCAAGGTTTTATTTCATCATCCCAGAGAGTTTTCCTTCTCACTTTTTCTTCTGACTTCCTCATCAAGGATAAATTAAAACTAGATTAAACCTGGAACCTGTAAGGAGATAACACGTCCCTCTGTCACATGGTTCCTCCTGCTGTTCAAACAAACCACTAATCAGAGGAAATAATTTTGTACTTCATTTGTATATCATCTAGTGGTGAGAAGACAAAACAGCAGTACATGAGATGAGACGTGAGGACCAATAAACTGTAGAAACTCTGTAACCACCTGAACAGTAAGATTATAACGCTTCCTCCCCAGTCTTACACTCCATACGACACGGTTTAAAAGTTTGTCTGGGTGTTATAACCTCTTCAATCTGTCTGGTCACCCTTCATAAATATGAAGACAATTAGTGTGTTCCAAGGTGAGGATGTTGTTGTTGTGGGGGTTGATGAAGATCAGAAGGCTGTTCCAATACTTAGAGCTTTATAAGAGAAAACTCTGCCTCCTGCTGTTGTCTTCAATTCAATTCAATTTAATTCAAGTTTATTTGTATTGCACTTTTAAAAATGAACATTGTCTCAGAGCAGCTTTACACAGATAATGTGGTGATAAAAATGAAGATGTTCTTTATAAGTGTAAGTTTGTCCCTGATGAACAAGTCGGTGGAGACTGTGGTGAAGGAAAAACTCCCTGAGATGCAGAAGGAAGAAATCGTGAGAGGAACCAGATTCAAGAGGGAACCTCATCCTCATCTGGGTTCCACCGAATGTCCATTTATTACAGATACACGATGTTGAGGTGCAGTGATGGAGATCAGAGCAAACTGTAGTCCTGAGTCAGTGTAGCAGACTGTTGATATTAACTACAGTCCAAATCCTCAAAGCTCCCATTGGATGGAAGCCAAAAGATTAGAAAAGTGATAGAAACACACACACACACACACACACACACACACACACAAACTCTCTCTCTCTCTCTCTCTCTCTCTCTCTCTCTCTCTCTCTCTCTCTCTCTTTCTTTTGCTCAACCGTGTATTTATTAGTGTGTTCACAGTGTGCAGTAAATGTTATAATCATATAATCATTGTGTCTTGATTGGATGAAAAGGAGTGGCATTGCAGAATGTGTGTGTGTGTGTGTGTGTGTGTGTGTGTGTGTGTGTGAGTGAGTGAGACCTTGGTGTTTGTCTTGTAAAAGACATTACTTCTTATTCCAATTTACATCTGTTAAAAATAATGCAATTGTAAATAATGAGGAACAGAACAGGGTTCATTTCCAGCCTCCTGAAGCATGAACCTGCTGCAGCATAGAGAAAGAATTAACACAGTGCTAAAAAATTCCAAGATGGCGCCGGTGAGGTCGGCTGCCGTTACAACTGCTCCGGCTTGTTTGTTTTGGTTATTTAAAGTTTTTTATTTACATATTTACTGTTTTCTTTATATAAGATGGCCATCATTACATATGCCAGAGCCACTCTTATACAGTATTGTTCAAAATAATAGCAGTACAATGTGACTAACCAGAATAATCCAGGTTTTTAAGTATATTTTTTATTGCTACGTGACAAACAAGTTACCAGTAGGTGCAGTAGATTCTCAGAAAACAAACAAGACCCATCATTCATGATATGCACGCTCGTAAGGCTGTGCAATTGGGCAATTAGTTGAAAGGGGTGTGTTCAAAAAAATAGCAGCGTGGCATTCAATCACTGAGGTCATCAATTTTGTGAAAAAACAGGTGTGAATCAGGTGGCCCCTATTTAAGGATGAAGCCAGCACTTGTTGAACATGCATTTGAAAGCCTGAGGAAAATGGGTCGTTCAAGACATTGTTCAGAAGAACAGCGTACTTTGATTAAAAAGTTGATTAGAGAGGGGAAAACCTATAAAGAGGTGCAAAAAATTATAGGCTGTTCAGCTAAAATGATCTCCAATGCCTTAAAATGGAGAGCAAAACCAGAGCGACGTGGAAGAAAACGGAAGACAACCATCAAAATGGATCGAAGAATCACCAGAATGGCAAAGGCTCAGCCAATGATCAGCTCCAGGATGATCAAAGACAGTCTGGAGTTACCTGTAAGTACTGTGACAGTTAGAAGACGTCTGTGTGAAGCTAATCTATTTTCAAGAATCCCCCGCAAAGTCCCTCTGTTAAAAAAAAGGCATGTGCAGAAGAGGTTACAATTTGCCAAAGAACACATCAACTGGCCTAAAGAGAAATGGAGGAACATTTTGTGGACTGATGAGAGTAAAATTGTTCTTTTTGGGTCCAAGGGCCACAGACAGTTTGTGAGACGACCCCCAAACTCTGAATTCAAGCCACACTACACAGTGAAGACAGTGAAGCATGGTGGTGCAAGCATCATGATATGGGCATGTTTCTCCTACTATGGTGTTGGGCCTATTTATCGCATACCAGGGATCATGGATCAGTTTGCATATGTCAAAATACTTGAAGAGGTCATGTTGCCTTATGCTGAAGAGGACATGCCCTTGAAATGGTTGTTTCAACAAGACAATGACCCCAAACACACTAGTAAACGAGCAAAGTCTTGGTTCCAAACCAACAAAATTAATGTTATGGAGTGGCCAGCCCAATCCCCGGACCTTAATCCTATCGAGAACTTGTGGGGTGATATCAAAAATGCTGTTTCTGAAGCAAAACCAAGAAATGTAAATGAATTGTGGAATGTTGTTAAAGAATCATGGAGTGGAATAACAGCTGAGAGGTGCCACAAGTTGGTTGACTCCATGCCACACAGATGTGAAGCAGTTTTAAAAAACTGTGGTTATACAACTAAATATTAGTTTAGTGATTCACAGGATTGCTAAATCCTAGAAATAAAAATGTTTGTACAAAATAGTTTTGAGTTTGTACAGTCAACGGCATACACTGCTATTTTTTTGAACACACCCCTTTCAACTAATTGCTCAATTGCACAGCCTTAAGAGCGTCTGGGTCTTGTTTGTTTTCTGAGAATCTACTGCACCAACTGGTAACTTGTTTTCCATGTAGCAATAAAATAATATACTAAAAACCTGGATTATTCTGGTTAGTCACATTGTACTGCTATTATTTTGAACAATACTGTATCTATTGGTTTACAATCTACTAAATTGTAGCGGTTTTTAAACCCGGACCCATGTTGGCTGAGCGAGTTCATGACAAAGAGCAAAGGACGCGACCCGTACCGGCGTCCGCAAGAGAAACGAACCGGCATCAGGAACAAGCTGAAGGCATGCGCACACCGTTCTCCCTTACCTAGTATCCTGTTAGCCAATATTCAGGGAAAGGGTTAAGTTCCAGAGGAACATTCAGATTTGCAACATCCTCTGCTTCACTGAAACATGGCTGAACCTAGCGGTACCTGACCACACCAGTCAAGGGGAGGTGGAGTGTGTTTAATGGTGAACAACCACTGGTGCAACAGCACAAGCATTGTTAGCATTGTTAGATCTTAGCATTAGAGGATCACATCGAGAGTCTAGAGAGAAGTAGTGAGTGCGAGAGCAGTCCAGGTCCTGCAGGGGAAAGCCTGGATGCCCTAGGTGGAGTTAGCATTCCCCCAACTCCGGCATTAGAGCCCTCACAGCGGGGCGAGGTTGACAACTCGGCAGCATACTCACAAAGCCAAAGCTAACGCTAAGGCTCGCCCACGGGAGCACCATTCCTCTCCGCTTCACGTGTCCAACAGGTTTGCTCTCCTCAGTGAAGCACCCACTAAAAAACCTGAAAGAGCTCTGGTTATAGGAGACTCTATTCTGAGGCATGTGAAATTAGCTAGACCTTTAGGGACACCAGCAGCACAGGTCATGTGTATACCGGGAGCCAGGGCGCCGGACATAGCAGGTCAGCTTAGGTTTTTAGGTTCTCTAAGTTCTCTAAGATAGTTTTTCACACAGGAGCTAATGATATACACCTTCGACAGTCAGAGGTTACTAAGAGTAATATTATAGAGGTGTGTAAATTAGCGAAGGCAATGTCTGATGCAGTAACATGCTCTGGCCCCGTCCCAATGCGATGTGGCGATGTAACCTACAGCAGGTTATGGTCTCTGAACTGCTGTATGTCCGAGTGGTGCTCCAAAAACAATGTGGGCTTCATAGATAATTGGAGCAATTTTGAGGGCAAGGCTGACCTGTTATGGAGGGACGGTATCCATCCCACTCGGGAAGGTGCTGCTCTCATTTCTTGTAGTATAGGTCATAGTCTCAGAACAGCACTAGTTAACAAGTGACTGTTCAGAGCCAAGGCCAGGGAGCAGACAGACAGGCTAAACCGACCGTCTGCTAGCTGGACCCTAGAGTCGTCACTCAGGATCCACCAAATTGAGACTGTGTCTGTCCCCCGAGTGAAACCAAAATGTAGGAATTCTCAGAAAGTCTGTTTTAGTAACCTGATTAACATTAAATTAAATAGGACTGAACGCACAGCAGCACCTCTGATCTAAAGATAGGATTGCTGAATATTAGATCTCTTACGTCAAAAGCGCTTACTATAAACGGAATTATTACCGACCAGGAGTTTAAAATAATGTGTTTGACAGAAACGTGGATTAAACCGAATTAATATGTAGCATTAAATGAAGCGAGTTCTCCTGGGTATAGTTACATACACCAACCCCGTCTAAATGTCACAGCTATTTAAAATAATAATCTAAGCATCACACAAAAGACTAAACACAAATGTAAAACATTTGAAGTTCTTTACACCAACATAAAATATTCAGTGTCCGAAAGCAGGTCCAGTCAGTCAATTCCACTAATTATTATTTATAGACCCCCAGGGGCACAAATTTAGCTACTTCTTTAGACAAAGCATTAAATGTTGGTGACTTTAATATTTATTTTGATAATCAGGAAGACTCCTTAAGAGCAGCAGTTGTGTCCATTCTAGATTCAGTTGGAATTAATCAGAATGTTATAGGACCCACTCATAGTGGAGACACACGCTTGATTTGTTGTTAACATTTGGATTAAAAATAAAAAACTTAGTCATAATTCCACAGTCTGAAGCTATTTCAGACCATTATCTCATCTCTTTTAAAATCTGCCTCAGTCATTGCATTACTACCTCACCACGTTATCGTGTTAAGCGTACTTTCACGTCAGCTACAGCAGCGCGTTTTATCAATAATCTTCCAGAAATTACGGTATTAATTAGATCTCCGTCTGACCCTGCAGAGCTCGACTGGGCCACTGAATATCTAGAATCAACATTACGTTATACTCTAGATGATGTAGCTCCCCTTAAGACCAAAATGATCAGGGAGAAAAAATCAGCACAGCGGTATAATGATCACACACACACACACCTTAAAACAGACCACTCGAAAATTAGAACGTAAATGGAGTAAAACAAAATGAACAGTATTTCAAATAGCATGGAAGAAGAATCTCCTGAGTTCTAGAAAATCTCTTAGTCCTGCTGATCAGCATATATCGCCACCCTCAGAAGTAGCTAAATTTGTGATCTTCTTCTTCTTCTTTCGGCTGCTCCCATTAGGGGTCGCCACAGCGGATCATCCGTCTCCATACCACCCTGTCCTCTACATCTGCCTCTTTCACACCAACTACCTGCATGTCTTCCCTCACCACATCCATGAACCTCCTCCTTGGCCTTCCTCTTTTCCTCCTTCCTGGTGGCTCCATCCTCAGCATTCTCCTACCAATATAACTCATGTCCCTCCTCTGCACATGTCCAAACCATCTCAATCTCGCCTCCCTCACCTTGTCACCAAAACGTCCAACATGCGCTGTCCCTCTAATAAACTCATTTTTAATCTTTTCCATCCTCGTCACTCCCAACGAAAACCTTAACATCTTCAGCTCTGCTACCTCCAGCTCCGCCTCCTGTCTTTTACTCACTGCCACTGTCTCTAATCCATACAACATCTCAGGTCTCACCACAGTCCTATAAATGTTCCCTTTCATTCTTGCAGGTACTCTACTATCACAAATCACTCCTGTCACTCTTCTCCACCCACCCCACCCTGCCTGCACTCTTTTCTTTACTTCCCTAACACACCCTCCATTACTCTGCACTGTTGACCCCAGGTTCCTGAACTCCTCCACCTTCTCCACCTCTTCTCCCTGCAACCGCACCACTCCACTGCCCTCCCTCTCATTCACACACATGTACTCTGTCTTACTCCTACTGACTTTCATTCCCCTTCTCTCCAGCGTGTACCTCCACCTCTCCAGGCTCTTCTCAACCTGCTCACTACTCTCACCACAAATAACAATATCATCCGGAAACATCATAGTCCAGGGAGACTCCTGTCTGACCTCGTCCGTCAACCTGTCCATCACCACTGCAAACAGGAAAGGGCTCAGGGCCGATCCTTGATGCAGTCCAACCTTCACCTTGATCCAGTCTGTCGTTCCTACTGCACACTTCACTGCTGTCACACTGTCCTCATACATGTCCTGCACCACCCTCACACACTTCTCTGACACACCTGAATTCCTCATACAATACTACAACTCCTCTCTCCACCCTGTCGTACGCTTTCTCTAAATCCACAAATACACAATGCAACTCCTTCTGACCTTCTCTATACTTCTCCATCAACATTCTCAAAGCAAATAATGCGTCTGTGGTGCTCTTCCTCGGCATGAAACCATACTGTTGCTCACAGATGGTCACCTCTTCTCTCAGCCTGGCTTCCACTACTCTTTCCCATAACTTCATGGTGTGACTGATCAACTTTATTCCCCTGTAGTTACTGCAGGTCTGCACATCTCCCTTATTCTTAAAGATCGGTACCAGCACACTCCTTCTCCATTGCTCAGGCATCCTCTCACCTTCCAGAATCTTGTTAAACAATCTGGTTAAAAACTCCACTGCCATCTCTCCTAAACATCTCCATGCTTCTACCGGTATGTCATCTGGTCCAACCGACTTTCCACTCTTCATCCTCTTAATCGCTGCTCTCACTTCCTCCTTACTAATCCTATCCACTTCCTGCTTCACAATCTCCACATCATCCAACCTTCTCTCTCTCTCATTTACCTCATTCATCAGCTGCTTAAAATACTCCCTCCACCTTCTCAACACACTCTCCTCACTAGTCAACACATTTCCATCTCCATCCTTTATTGCTCTAACTTGCAACACATCCTTCCCAGCTCGGTCTCTCTGTCTGGCCAATCGGTACAACTCCTTTTCTCCTTCCTTAGTGTTCAACCTCTCATACAGCTCCTCATATGCCTTTTCCTTGGCTTTCGCCAAATCCCTCTTTACCTGCTGCCGCATCTCCTTGTACTCCCGCCTACTCTTCTCATCACTCTATCTATCCCACTTCTGTTTTGCCAACCTCTTTCCCCTTATGCTCTCCTGCACTATCTCATTCCACCACCACGTCTCTTTGTCTTCCTTTCTATTCCCAAATGTCACACCAAGTACTTTTCTAGCTACCTTACGTATTCACCACTGCCATTTCCATCCTTTTAGCAAAATCTACCACCATCTGCCCTTCCACATTCCTCTCCTTAAGGCCATACCTACCCATCACCTCCTCATCACCTCTGTTCCCTTCACCTACATGCCCATTAAAGTCTGCCCCAATCACCAATCGTTCTTTCCTAGGTACACCATCTACCACTTCATCTAATTCACTCCAGAATCTTTCCTTCTCCTCCATCTCACAGCCAACTTGTGGAGCATAGGCACTGATGACATTTATCATCATCCCTTCAACTTCCAGCTTCACGTACATCACCCTATCAGAAACTCTCTTCACCTCCACTACACTCTTACTGTACTCTTCCTTCAGAATCACCCCTACACCATTTCTCTTTCCATCCACACCATGATAGAACAGTTTGAACCCACCTCCAATGCTCCTGGCCTTACTCCCTTTCCACTTGGTCTCCTGAACACACAACATATCTACCTTTCTCCTCTCCATCATATCAGCTATCTCTCTCCCTTTACCCGTCATAGTACCAACATTTAAAGTACCAACCCGAACCTCCACTCTCCTACACTGCTCCTTTTCCTGCCGTCTCTGTAGACGTCTTCCTCCTCTCCTTCTCCTCCTTCGGCCAACAGTAGCCCAATTTCCACCGGTACCCTGTCGGCTAACGATACCTGTGGCGGTCGTTGTTAACCCGGGCCTCGACCGATCCGGTATGAAATTCTCATTTGTGATCCGCATATTTGATTTGGCACATGTTTTACGCTGGATGCCCTTCCTAACGCAACCCTCCCCATTTACCCGGGCTTGGGACCGGCACTAAGAGTGCACTGGCTTGTGCCTCCCTAATGGCTGGGTTATCATCACCACTCCAATCGAGGCCTTTATGGCCTGTCTTTCCATCGTCATCAAACATGGCAACATACAGAGTACAATTCCAACAATCAATACAAGAATCATTCCTAAAACAAAATAGTGTTCAACACTCGTAAACAAATTCTTGATCTTTTCAAAAAAAAAAAAAAAAAAAAAAAAAAAAAAAAACTTTGTTCAGCAGTTGTTTCACCTTCTCCAAGACATCATGAGACAATTGTTTCTCAGTGCTTGTTCAGTATGTCTATAAGCAGTATTATAAGGTATACATAACAGTTTCTTCTCTGAATAATGTATTCAAAGAGAATAAAAAAATTCAGAGTCTAGTTACATCTATGCACATATTGTTATAGAATTTAGACCTAGAGCGGGTATCAGGGTAAGCTAAACAAAACAGTCAAGTGAGTCAGATCTTCACCCTGGAGGTGGCCCCCTTCCTACTATAAAGAAAGGATCTTTCCGTGGGCTCTCAACTGTTTCAGCCCTGAATACTCACTTAGGTAGGCTTCTTAGGCCAACAGACCAATTAGTGCACAGATTAAGTGGGTGCTGTTTTAATCCTGCTTGCGTGTATCCACTGTGGCTGATAATCAGTCAGAACTCCAGTTCTGGTTACAGCTAGAACAGTCGCTGGACCCAGATACTTCAGCTCACCCGACCTTGGTAGGCTTCAGACTTCTTATCAGGACCTGCTGATTAGGCACAAAAGGGTGTGTTGGCTTATCTGTGGGCAGAGGAAGAGTTAGTGAGTCATCAGCACTGATAGAATTCAATTTCTCAACCAGGGCAGAAACGTAGTCGTCCACCATCACTTCCAGGTTACCTAAAGAAGAAATGCCAGTGCGTCCCCTCACCCATGGGGTCAGGAAAGGTTATAATAATAATAAGTTTAATTTATATAGCGCCTTTCCCAAGCTCAAGGACGCTTAGAACATAAAGGTTAGAACATAAAACTTTCAAAGGATTAGTTTTGTTAAAGATAGGGTTATTATCATTTCTGTGAGTACTACCGGGAGAACAACAGTCCAATTTCGGCCTGTTTTAATGCAGGCTTTAGTAATACGCTCCTTAATGGTTCTGTTTGTTCTCTCTACCACTCCAGCTGACTGTGGGTGAGAGGGAATATTAAAATAACAATCAATTGCTAAGCTTTTAGCCAAAAGTTGTGTTACCTTCGAAGCAAAAGGTGTGCCGTTATCACTTTCAATCACACTAGGAATACCAAACCTAGAGATGATCTCTTTTGTTAATATTTTGATAACAGTTTTAGCATTCTCTGTCGCACATGCAAATGCTTCTGGCCACTTACTGAATCTGTCAACTATAACCAACAGGTATCTCAAATTTCCTACAGGTGGCATATGTGTAACTATGGCCACTTTGGCAGGGAGTTGAACAGCTTTTAAAAGTCGCCTATGAGATTAAAATTCAATTCAATTCAATTCATTTTTATTTGTATAGCGCTTTTAACAATGAACATTGTCTCAAAGCAGCTTTACACAGATAATGCGGTGATTAAAAGTGAATATGTTCTTTATGAGTAAGTTTGTCCCTGATGAGCAAGCCGGTGGCGACTGTGGCAAGGAAAAACTCCCCGAGATGGCATAAGGAAGAAACCTTGAGAGGAACCAGACTCAAGAGGGAACCCATCCTCATCTGGGTTACACCGAATGTCCATTTGTAGCAGGTATACAATGTTGCGGGGTACAGTGATGATGTGAAAATGTGCTATGGGCTTTCCATCAGCTGTTTTAAAATCTCTTTGCTTCCATGTTTCGGCAAAATCATGCACAACACCATAAGCATACTTAGAATCAGTGTATATAGTCACTACTTTACCTTCAGACAACTGACATGCTCTTGTAAGTGCGACCAACGCTGCAGCTTGTGCTGATGTGTATGGTAATGATTTAGCTTCAACTATTACATCAGGTAATCTTACAACCGCATATCCACATAAATACACACTAGAAGGTTTTGAACATGAACATCTACATATAAGCAATCCCCGTCTTCCAGGGCCGTATCTAAAAGATCGGGCCTACAAGAGGTCTCTTGTTCAATGTGTTTAAGGCAATCATGTGCATCGTCAAAACCATCTACGTCAATGTCGTCTAGCAGATCACGCAGAGCTACTACAGCTGAATGCGGCTGAGAAGAAGGCTTAATAGTTAAGTTTTCCGTTGCCAAGAGTGTGGTTTCATAACCAGATCTACGTTGTGCTGTCATATGTTGTTTGTTGAGGTTGTGTAAAATAGCTGTTACCTGATTTGAGGTGTACAGTATCAAAGGATGTGACAGCACCATTTTCTCAGCATCCCAGACCATCAGAGCCGCAGCAGCCACTGCACGTAAGCACGAGGGCAACCCTTGTGCTATATTGTCTAAAGATTTGGAAAGATACGCAACAGGGCGATATCTGTCACCGTGTTCCTGGGCTAGGATCCCTGCAGCCGTACCACCACGTTCGTGCACATAAAGGTGAAAAGGTTTAGTATTATTCGGAAGACCTAGAGCTGGAGCAGACTGTATAGCCTTCTTGAGGGCAGCAAAACTGTCAGTCATTTCATGAGTCCACAGAATGAGATGTGATTGAGGAGCTTTGTGATCAATAGCACTACGCAAAACTTTATCATGATGTGCGCAGTCAGGGATCCATGCTTGGCAGTAGTTCACCAGTCCCAAGAAGCTCTGCATCTGTTTCACAGTCAGAGGTCTTGAAAACCTAGTCACAAGCTGTACTTGGTCCTGTGACAAGGATGTCATCTGCGTATTGAAGAATGCAGGTTGTTTCCGGCAGGTGGATATCAGCCAAAGTTCTGTGCACTACAGCGGAGAATACGGCTGGCGAGTCAACAAAGCCCCGAGGAAGACGTGTCCAGGTGAATTGACGTCTCCTATAGGTAAACGCGAAAAGCGGCTGCGTCTCTGAGACCAAAGGGACACTGAAAAAAGCAGAACAAAGATCAATCACAGTAAAAAATCTGTGAGTTGCTGGTATAGAGTTAACAATGGTAGCTACATCGGGCACCAAAGGAGCTAACGGAATAACTAATTTATTAATCTCACGTAAATCTTGTGTTAGCCTCCAGCATTTTTTATCTGCCTTTAAGACGGGATTAATCAGTGTGTTATACGGTGAATGTGTCTCGATCAAAACACCTTGTGACAATAAAGTGTCAATAACTGGAGCAATGCCAACATTCTTCTCTTTCGACAATGGATATTGTTTAACAAAAATCGGATGGTGTGTTTTCATGAGTGCATGATACGGTTTTACCTGGATTAAACCTGCCTCATCTTTGTGAGAGGCCCATAATTTAGGGTTAACTTCACCTAAATTTGGTTCATCAGGCAGGACTTCTGTACTACCATGAAATAAATCTTCCGGATGTGGCTGTGGCTCGGTTGAGAGCATGAGGACAGAAGGACAAAGACAGTGAGACATTAGTTTCAAAAAACAGAATTTCCATTCCCATGTTGTGCATCATATCTCTTCCTAAAAGGTTTAAAGGCGAGTTTGGAATTATTGTAAAGCTATGATAAAAAATTTGTACCAGTCGGTGTCATCACAGGCAAAAGGTGAGTTACAGGACATGAAATTGGAACTCTATCTATTCCCTAATAGATGAACTTCCCCTTTTTCCGAGGACCTCCTCCTTGAGTTTTGTGCTGAGGCTGGAATGCACCACTTCCTGTTGCAGTGCAGAGCATAACGGGTTAACTTAACCTGGAGCATAGCAGAAACCTCTAGCAGCATCTAAATCTCTAGGAAAAAGTATCTAGATGTGACACAATTTCACTCCATAATGCCAAATTATCTAAATAAGGATTAGTCCAAAAACCAGCACTATTCCTATACATAAAATCTTTGGGATTTTCTTCCGGCAGTAAGCGAGAAATGTCATGACCCATCTTCTTTACACAGAACAAAGAACAGACACACAACACATAACACTCAGACAATACAGCTGCGCAGGCACCAGGGGAATCGCAGTCTTCAAACAAAAAGGTAATCCAGTCTCTCCAATTGGATCACAAATTTTGTAAGTTAGGAGAAAAAAATAGACTTTAAAGCCAAAACAAGATTGAAGTCTTTTGAAAAATTTTGAAAGTCTTTTCAAAATGTCCGTTTTTCTTTAGTTCCTTTTCTCTTTTCTCTCACTTTTTTTTTTTTTTTTTTAAAACAATTAATTTTTCATTTATCTATTTTTTTCGGGCATATAAAAATTATTGTGGATTCTTTTGGATACTTCAGACAATATCAACTATATTAGACAGACCGTAAAAAACGTCTTCTAATCTTTCATCTTACATCTAAGGTGAGGAAAACAATGTCGCGACGAAATCATCCCACCAAAGGAAATTATCATTAATTCGACAATTAATGCATAACCAAGACACGAACACATTTGCAGCCCTATTGGCTGGCAAACGGGAAAATCCCCGCAAACAAGGAAGTATCCTACAACTTACCTTGATGCGTGATCTCCCTTCGGATATTGTCGGAAAGTATCTCGCTTCTGACACCAAAACTGTTAGATTTTTATCATGCCCAAAGAAACTTAATTCTTGGAGAGATTTTCCATACGACTTGCGATGCCCATAATGCCTTTCTGAATTCAGGGAAGAAGAAATACACAGCACACAGCGAATGCTTTCTCTTCGGTTTATTGCAGGCGGCAGACACGTATATATACATACTTTGGAGAAAAAGGCTGTCCTAAAGTGTTTCCTGTTTAGACAAGAGGATATACTAGCCGGAGATGTGTGAGCCCAGATAAGACTCCCTGTTTACCTTACATACTAACATCGTAAATATCCTATAGACCCTGAACAGACAAAGGAATGTGTGTGAAACAGAGTGAAAACCATCTTAACACTAACAATTATGTTAGCTGTAGGACTGTACTCTTGTAAGCAAACAGGAACTCACCAAACACAAAGTTGTCAGGTCTGAAGATTTGTCCAAATGGACCAGACCGGACCGATTCCATGGTACCAGGCTCCAGATTAACCAGGATGGCACGTGGCACAAACTTCCCCCCTGAGTGATGTGAGAAGAACGAAGGGCAGGATGTTGGACATAAATGTAAAAAATAGATGGTCAGTATGAGGCTCATATTAACACAGGCCCACTGCTCTCCACATGGGCATGAGTTCTGAGAGGTTCTTACAATGTCAGTTAATGAGAAGCCCAGGGAACACCATCCCACCCATCTGTTCTTTTGTAGAACCTCCCTTTCACTGTTATAATAAACCACTTTTTGGAAAAGCGTTCCACTAGATTTAAGTTGAAGTGTTCGGAAGGAATGAGAAGTTGCATAGTTTGTAGCTGAAACATTATTACACTTGTCTGTTTCTCAGCCCTGTCTCTCTATCCATATCTATTTGTCACTCAGGGTTATGAAGCAGATGATCACTAAAGGCATAAATATCTACATGAACAGGAGTGTCTGATCAATCAGTGATAAACATCAGCAAGACAATTATTGTGTCTCCCTGTCTGTCTGTCTGTCTGTCTGTCTCTATACCCACTCCATTGGTGAAGTCATATCCTCACCTGCTATGCTGATGACACTCAACTAATCTTTTCTTTTCCTCCATCAGATACCACAGCTTCCGCTCGGATCTCGGCATGCTTGATAGACATATCTACCGGGAATGAGTGCTCATCAACTTAAACTCAACAGAACTGCTGGACATTCCAGGTGATTCATCTCCAGGTCAAGATCTCCGAATAACTCTTCATGACTCTCTGCTCTCCCCTTCAGGCACTGCTCGTAACCTCGGGGTAACTATGGACAATGAACTGTCCTTCTTCCCACATGTTGCTTATGTGGCTCATTCTTGTCGATTTCTTCTCTACACCATCCGAAGGGTTCAACCATTTCTCTCCACACAGGCTGCCCAGGTGCTTGTTCAGTCTCTTGTCATTTTGAGACTGGACTACTGCAGCTCTCTGCTGGCAGGTCTTCCCCTGAACGCTATTCGTCCACTGCAAATGATTTAAAACGCAGCTGCACGACTTCAACCTGCCCAAATTCTCCCAGACCACCCCACTGCTACTCCTTCACTGGCTTCCAGTAGCTGCACGTATCAGATTCAAAACACTGATGTTCACCTTCAAGGCCCAAAAATGGACCAGCGCCATCTTACCTCAGAGACCTCATCACATCTCGCACTGCACCACGCTGTCTGAGATCCTCCAGCACTGCTCCACTGGTACCACCTTCTCTCCGAATGAGAGGTAAGTATACTTCAAGGCTCTTCTCTGTTCTGGCACCAAGGTGGTGGAATGAATTTCCCCTAGATGTCTGAACAGTGGAGTCCCTGACTATCTTCAAGCGACGATTGAAGACCTTCATCTTCCTGAAACACTTAAATTAGCACTTTCCCAATTTGCTTTGTAGAAATCAAGAGTTATATTGTGACCAGTGGTTCCTGGTGCTCATGTTCTCAATGTCGCTGCGCAGGTAGCCGCGATCCTGAACGAGAACTTCGGAGCGGTTGTTCTCCATGCCGGAACGAACGACACCAGGCTGAGGCAAACGGAGATCTTAAAGAGGGATTTCAGGATCCTGGTGGAGACGGTACGCAGCACATCACCCACAACGAGGATCATTGTGTCAGGACCTCTTCCCACTTACCAGCGAGGGGCTGAGAAGTTTATTAGACTTTTAGCACTAAATGAATGGTTACAGTCATGGTGTCGAGAGCACAAACTTCTCTTTGTTAATAACTGGAACTGTTTCTGGGAGCGTCCTAGGTTCTTCCACCCTGATGGCCTGCACCCCAACAGAGTTGGAGCAGCAGTGCTATCAGATAACATCTCTAGGATACTTCACACCATCTGACTGATAATACATCAGGAAATCTTCAACTATGAGAACACGCATACAACAGACCAAATAGTTACAAGTGAGCACACGGTCCAGTTTATAGAAACCATATCTATTCCTCGTGTAGCAAAACCAAGAATTAAATACACAAGATCCAGAAATAATCTTATTACAGTTAAAACTGAAAAATGCCAGATAACCAATCACAATGAAGTTCTAAAGTTTGGTCTTTTAAACATTAGATCACTTGCACCCAAAGCACTGATTGTAAATGAGATGATCACAGATAATAATCTCGATGCACTCTGTCTCACTGAGACCTGGATTAAACCAGGTGACTATATGGGTCTAAACGAGTCTACACCGTCAGGATATAATTATAAGCATGAGCCCCGTCAGACTGGTCGTGTGGGTGGTGTAGGAACCATTTATAGTGCCTCTCTTAATGTTAGTCAGAGATTAGGATTCAGTTTTAAATCATTTGAAGTGCTCGTTCTTAAAATTGTACTTTCAGACATACATAGAAAACTCGCTCTGGTCACCGTGTACAGACCCCCAGGGCCCTACGCTGATTTTCTTCAAGATTTTGCTTGTTTTCTTTCAGAACTCTTGATCAATTTTGTTAAAGTGCTGCTTGTAGGAGATTTTAATATTCATGTAGATGATGCAAACGATGCTCTAGGATTATCATTTGTCGATTTATTAAACTCTTTTGGGGTTAAACAAAACATCACCAGACCAACTCACCGTTTTAACCACACAATAGACTTAATAATATCCCACGGAGCAGACGTCACTGATATAGATATTTTACCTCAGAGTGATGACATCACAGACCATTATCTCATACTGTACACACTACCGGTAGAGCAGATTAGCCGTGTTTCACCACGCTATCGACTTGGTAGGACTATTGTTCCGACCACTAAGGACAGATTCATAAATAACCTGCCTGATTTATCTCAATTTCACACTAAACCCATAACTGCTAATAATCTTGATGAAATGGCTAACAACATAGACCTTATCCTCACTAGCACATTAGACACTGTTGCCCCCATCCGGTTAAAAAAGGTTAGAGAACAAGCACCTGCACCTTGGTATAATAGTCATATGCATGCCCTGAAGAGAACAGCCCGTAATCTGGAGAGAAAATGGAGGAAAACAAAATTGGAGGTATTTAGAATTGCGTATAAAGACAGTATGCTCAGCTACAGACAGGCGCTAAAAGCTGCTAGAGCTGAACACCTGAGCAAACTCATAGAAAATAACAAAAACAATCCCAGGTTCCTTTTCAGTACAGTAGCTAAACTAACTACAAATCAGGGATCTGAAAAATGTGTTCCATCACAGTTTAGTAGTGAGGACTTTATGAATTTCTTCACTGAAAAAATAGATAACATTAGAAAAACAATTGTGGCAGTTCAACCTCTGAGATCATCTCCTGACACAGTGTCACCTTCAACTCCACAACTACACTGTTTTACATGTATAGGACAGGAAGAGCTGTATGATGTTATTATCAAAGCTAAATCAACAACATGTCAGTTAGATCCTATTCCAACTAATCTACTGAAGGAAGTGTTATATACAGCTGGTGAGCCTCTTCTGAATATTATTAATTCCTCACTATCTTTAGGTCACGTCCCTAAATCCCTCAAGCTAGCAGTTATTAAGCCCCTCATTAAAAAACCTAATCTGGATCCAAACACGCTATCGAATTACAGACCAATTTCAAATCTCCCATTTATGTCTAAGATTTTAGAAAAGATTGTCGCTGCACAGTTCTGTTCCCACTTGCAAGAGAACAATATCTTTGAAGAGTTTCAGTCAGGTTTTAGGCCCCATCATAGCACAGAAACTGCCCTAGTTAAAATCACTAATGACCTGTTTTTAGCTTCAGACCAAGGCTTCATCTCGCTGTTAGTTTTACTAGATCTTAGTGCTGCGTTCGACACTATAGATCATGATCTCCTCCTAGATCGCCTACAGAATTACATCAGCATTTAGGGACAGGCATTAAGCTGGTTTAAATCCTACCTGTCTGATCGTTACCATTTCGTAGATTTAAATGGAGAGCTATCCAGGCTAATTCTAGTGAACTATGGCGGGCCACAAGGTTCAGTTCTAGGACCCCTGCTCTTCACAATATACATGCTTCCCTTAGGAAATATTATTAGAAGGCATGGAATTAGCTTCCATTGTTATGCTGATGATACCCAACTATATATCTCATCTAAACCAGGCGATACAGCTCAATTAACTCGGATAACTGAGTGTGTTAAGGAAATAAGAGATTGGATGACCCATAACTTTCTACTTTTAAATTCTGATAAGACGGAGATTTTGCTCATCGACCCAAAAACTAGTATACAGAAGCTCAAGCATCTCAACCTGCATTTAGACGGATGTTCTATAACCACTAGTTCAACAGTAAACCTGGGAGTTATTTTAGACAGCAACTTATCTTTTAAAAATCATATCAACAAAGTTACAAAAACAGCTTCTTTCACCTTAGAAATATTTCTAAGCTAAGAAATATGTTGTCTATATCTGATGCAGAGAAGCTCGTCCATGCGTTTATGACCTCCAGAATAGACTACTGTAATGCATTACTAGGTGGATGTCCTGCATCATTAATAAACAAGCTTCAGTTAGTTCAGAATGCGGCAGCAAGAGTTCTTACAAGGTCAAGAAAATATGATCACATAACCCCAATCTTATCGTCCCTACACTGGCTTCCTGTTAAGTTTCGAATAGACTACAAACTACTGCTTCTTACTTATAAAGCACTAAATGGTTTGGCTCCCATGTATCTCTCCAGTCTTTTAACACGCTACAATCCGTCACGCTCCCTGAGATCTCAAAACTCTGGACTTCTAGTAGTTCCTAGAATAGCAAAGTCCACTAAAGGTGGTAGAGCATTTTCACATTTAGCTCCAAAACTCTGGAATAGTCTTCCTGACAGTGTTCGGGGCTCAGACACACTCTCCCAGTTTAAGTGCAGATTAAAAACATATCTTTTTAGCAAAGCCTACACATAACACGTCTCACATCATAACCTTGTGCTCCAGAACATCTGATCACATGCACATTATCAACTTGTGCTATTAATATCATGAACAGCAGCTACGCTAATTGCTCTCCAATGCTTCTCTTTCTCTCCCCATCCCGAGGCTTCCTGAGGTTTGGCCAGCTCCAGTCACATCCCACCTCGTGAAGATTATGGACTTTAAAGAAGTAGATGCAGAACTCGCAAACATCCCGAACCATCTAGAGACGTACCAGTGCCAATTGGATCCCACTACATGTGTGGAGTTTTGACATTGGACCTCCTGGAGTGTTTAAAGGCTCTGGCATGGAGAAGCTGTTGCTGGATCTGTGATGATCACAAATGTTGAGCTCAGTAGCTCCTACTTTTATACCAAAGACTGTAGAAAGAACATTTACTTATAATCTTATACTCCAGTGCTCATGTTAGTTCTCACTCTCCAGTGTTCTGTATTGTTGAAAGATTTATGATCAAACACTTGATGTCACCCAAATGAGGATGGGTTCCCCTTTTGAGTCTGGTTCCTCTCAAGGTTTCTTCCTCATTACATCTAAGGGAGTTTTTCCTTGCCACAGTCGCCACGGCTGCTCATCAGGGACAAATACACACCATTCACCTTCACTGTTGATTTCTGTAAAGCTGCTTTGAGACAATGTCTGTTGTGAAAAGCGCTATAGAAATAAACTTGACGACTTGACTTGATTTATATTAAGTGTGTAATCCAGTGTACCAGTGTAGATTTATTCATTGATGAAGACTCAAAGCACTTTTGTACGTTGCCCTGGACACGGACGTCTGCTAAATGCCGCAAATGTAAATGTATATCTCTCTTTATGTATATTTGCCTGTCTGTGTCTCTGTCTGTCTCTCTGTTTGTCTGTATATTTGTCTGTCTCTCTGTTTGTCTGTATATTTGTCTGTCTCTCTGTCTGTATGTCTCTGTCTGTATATTTGTCTGTTTGTATATTTATATTTCTGTGTCTCTGTCTGTCTGTATATTTGTCTGTATGTCTTTATATTTGTACATCTGTCTGTATGTCCGTCTGTCTGTCTCTGTCAGTCTGTAAATAGTATCCATGTTGTTGATCTAATAATGAAGGTGATGTTGACTGTAAAATTAATTATTATTGTAATTTTTTAATTACATTTTTGTAATTTTTTTTTTTTTTTCGCACTATGACACTTTAAACTCTGGACTGTCACTTTAACTGTGGACTTGCACAGCACAGTGCACTTTATACCGCACCATACCGCACACGGACACTTTATACCATGCCATACCGCACGCGGTCACTTTATACCACGCCATACCGCACGCGGTCACTTTATACCACGC